>JAOTOM010003440.1:0-10000 GCA_034440615.1 Ashinkailepas kermadecensis
TCACCAATGGTAAGCCATTTACTGTGACGTAAATCAGTTGACTGAGGGAAGAGAGGAGCAGTGGGCGATTCAGCAACTTTGCAAGAGTTAAGGAACGTGGATCCTGTGTCGCCGTGTGTTGAATCTAACTTTATGATGCGTGTAGGAGGGCAAGCTTCCGGTGGTCACATGGGGACTCCCGTCCGGCCCCTCTTCCTCACCCCCTGTGGACCCCTTGTGTACTCCCATATGTGGGGGTAGTACCTGAGTGTCAAAAAGTACGTGGCACGTATGAGTAGAACCCTGCATTGATGGTTTCCTTGTCCTGCATTACCTGTCCCCTCTCAATCACCCATTGTACGATGTTCCCAGACAGAGTGACTGTGTTGACCGACAGCTCATATGCTGCATTTCCCTTGCTTCCGTCAGGTGAAGGTGATGCACAAGCAGCTGGTGCTGTATCACAACGCCGTGTCCAACTACTTCACCGGCAACCAGCGCGCGCTGGAGGGCACGCTAGCAGTTCCACGTGACTGCCCTCGGCGGCCGACCCGTCCTTCTTGGAGCGCAGCGACTTCGGCATAGATGACGCCCCCGGTTGTCCGCCTACGCCTGTGTTCGGAGCGCAGCGATGAGAATAAGCGTCTCTGTGGGCTTCGTGCTGGCACGAGGGGGCCGTGTGGCCAGCCCGGCCGACTCGACACCCGCGTGCGTTCGCCGCGCTTCGGTGCGGCTTCTCCTGGCCATCGGTGTCGGCTGCTGGTGGTGTCACGGCGCCCAGTCGGGCTTGCGGTAGGTCATGGGCTCCACGGGCCATACACCGGAACTGGGTCACAGTCAGGCCTGTGGGTTCATCGCGCCGGAGTGGACACTCATCCTCTGCACATGTGCGATCCGGAACGAGACGCAGTGCGATCTGTGAGTATCCAGGTGTGGGTTCATATCTGTTATTGGCGGAGTACAGCGTCCGGGTTCGTATGCGGCGAGAGGCTGGGCCAACCGGAAGCAAACGACGAAGAAAACGTAGTTGGGCAATGTGTGCATGTATATTTTGCTTCGTGGGCGGGAATTCTGAGGCTCGCATTCCAATCGCTTGATGTTCATTACCTGAATGATTCTTATTTTACCTCTGTGTTGCTGCCATAGGGAAAGTTACTGGGTGGGATTAGGTTTGACACAACCAAGGCAGTTTGATCATGAAGTACGTGAACCAGCTGATGAATAGCACCGTAATCCATATTTAAACGTAGCATTGTTGGCTCTGCCGGTGCAACGTCGCATGGACACTACGTGTGTGCGTGGAATAATCGTTCCAGTGTGCAGTGGGCAACACTGTCGGCGCCCGTCGTTTTGAGCGCCGTGTGGATGGGTAGTGGTTGAGCACCAGGTGGCCTGTTGTGTGGTGTGCCGGGGCCTGGGCTGTCAGCTTTCACTGCTCCTCGTCACCACTTGTCGGCCGGCTCTCTGCTACCCGGGTGACGAAGCTGGTCGGTCGGCGCGTCCGTCAGTACCGCGCCGCTACGTTCGATGCCCGCTCACCGCGCACGCACTTCTGGCTTCTGGCTGGGGCGGTGGTGACGCTGTAGCGTGCTTACCCGAGTGCGTCGTCACAAGGGCCCTAGGCTTTTGGCGCGAGCGGAGCGGGGTTCAGGTGTTGTCCGCTGCGCCGGTATACGTCACTGACACACGTCATTGACTCACCACAGTCGTTCGGGCTATTCTGGGTGTGTTTTCATACCGACTGTGTGTCACTGCAGTTTGATCCTCGTTTGGGTGCGTACTAGAGCACTTCGATTGAGTGCCTACTAGGGGCAATCTCGATTGAGTGTCTACTATGGGTATCCTGATCGAATGCGTACTAGGGCACCCTGGTTGCTTGTGATGGATGACATGCGTGTTTTGTGTTTGCTGGCAGTCAAATTGGTTTGGTGACTTCCGATATTTACTGATCATTTATCGCGGTAGCTCCGGATATGTAAAGCCATTGAGGTG
This sequence comes from Ashinkailepas kermadecensis, assembly GCA_034440615.1. Taxonomy (NCBI): domain Eukaryota; kingdom Metazoa; phylum Arthropoda; class Thecostraca; family Neolepadidae; genus Ashinkailepas; species Ashinkailepas kermadecensis. The sequence goes on from JAOTOM010003440.1 coordinate 1,972, forward strand.
TGAGTTCGCATGTGATGAGCGGTCGGCCAACCTGAAGCAGCGGGCGAATAACATGCAGCTGAGCAATGTGTGCACATATTCCTATCCTGCTTGGTTGGCGGTAATACTGATGCTTATCCCAATTGATTGATGTTTGTCACCTGAATAATTTTATTTTGCCTTCGTTTGTGTTCCTGTCATATGAAGTTATTGTGTGATAAGCTATAGTTTAATAACTAAGGCAGTCTGGTCATTTGTGCTGTTCAGTTGTGTTGGTCAAATCATCGATTATACGTGCTTTACTTTCTCAAAGCAAATCGATGATGCGGTTGGCCGTGGTCTTGCTTGCCTGTGCCGACCATGCATGCTGTGATTGTCCCGATTGGTTCCCTTCGTATTTGAATTCACCTGGCTGGTTATGCGCGCTCCCTTTCTGTTATGTTGGGAAGCGGTGCGAGCTGTCACCAGAAGTGCTCTCGCCAACATATCGAAGTTCACGTCACCAGTCGGCCACATAGATCACCAGCGTACTCGCCGGTTGGGCAATTGGTGCACGATGATATCGGCTCCGACGTTTTCAGAAATCCCAACCTGCCACCGCCACCAGCAACGATGCCACCGGGTCTGGAGAGGGCTATGGAAGCACGTTTGTTTGCCTATGTGCCGTACTTTAGTTCGTGGTGCTTTTGCAATTCCCTAATTTTTAAACGCGAACATTACGCAGGTTTGTCAACAAATACCGTGCCGCACTACACACGTACGTTAGTTTACGCCTCACGTGCATGTAGTCTACGTCGCTGTGGTGGTGGGGCAGTCCGGACGAGCGGCCGAAGGGTTAGCTGACACGTGTCCCCCACCTGGCAGCGGAGAACAGGCGTACCTTTGCCTTCTGGTTCAGCCGTACCGTGTCCGGCGGATCATCGTCGCCCGTGGGCTTTTTGGAGTAGTCGGCGAACAAACCGAGTAGCAGGCTCGAACTCTGTCCTCGATTAGTGCAACATCCTCTGACAATTATCCACTGAAGTCATCTCGGCTCACGGGCGTACATGACGGGACTACTTCTGATGAAGACTGCCTATCTTTGTCGGAATCAGGCATTTTTTATTTATAAAACTAGGTTGTTAAGCATAAAATATACCAAAGGTTGTCCTTAGTACGCTAGGTTAACTTCGGAGTTTTGTACCTAGTGTCCTCGTATTTTGTGGTTGAGATGCGTTTATTGCATAAGACGAGAATGTATACTATTGCCTAGTGGCAGATGCCCATGGTCACGCAATGCGCCAACCCGGCAAGTTGGACCCACCAATGCTACCTAATAAAGTTCAGGGCGAATAAATTGTAAGCTGACTATGAAAGCGTGACTACTTTTGTTGTTCTCCGAGGTAAAGTCGACAAGTTTTAAATTGCCGCATACAATGAAATATTAGAAATACAAACTTCAGGTCACGCAGGGGTACTCTAGGTCAGTGAACTTTCTCTGTCCTCGTTACAACCCGGACTCAAATAAGACCTAATGTCGTTCGGATACGTTTAAACCATATTGTAATATATTGCTCAAACGATATTTATACTTTCCCACAGGCGAGTATAGCTTCCAGTCACTGCCGCTATCTGCACGTATAGTCCTCAGCACATTTTGATCGACACGGGTACGTAGTCACTATCGACTCTGGCACATAGTCACAATCGCTGCTGATACATAACCACTTGTCACTGGCACATAGCCACCATCGACAATCGGCACATGCCACCATCGACACTGGCACATAGCCACTATCGACACTGGTACATAACCACTATCGACACTGGCACATAACCACTATCGACACTGGCACATGGCCATTATCGACACTGGCACATAGCCACTATCGACACTGACACGTAACCACTATCGACACTGGCACATAGCCACTATCGACACTGGCACATAACCACTATCGACACTGGCACATAGCCTGCTCGTTGATCTCTGACCCTCCCCCCTCCCACACACACCCACACAGCCCCTCTTATGGTCGCTTATGGCTACTGGTAACTAAACCCGGCCAGGTTCGGTTCTAGGACGCAATGATCCGTGGAGAGGCCGCTATCGCAACAGAACCAAAGACGCGCTCATCGTTTGGCGGCAACTCGGGCTGACTTCTCCGGCGGGAACTGATGCGCCGTTGATCCTAGGGCAGCGGCGGGTCGACCAGGTCGCCCCAGTTGACCCACGTGTAGTTCCAGTATTTGGGGTTTGCGCGCGTGTCGGCCGGCTTGTTGCGCGGCGGCACCATGGTGGCCTGGTACCGGTCCAGACTGGCGTGCAGACGCTGCGTGGCCTCCGGCCAGTCGGCGGCCAGGTCGCGGAACTCGCACGGGTCGGCGGCCAGGTCGAACAGGCAGGCCGACTTCTGGCATCCGCGCCGTCCCGGTTTCGCCGGCTTCTTGCAGACGATCTGGCAACAGACCGGCGTGAGAGCATTCCATCTGGCAACGCCACACTGGTGGCGCACCGCCGCGGTGGTCTAATGTCGCCCGATGGCGATGGCGATGATGATAGCGATGGTAATGGCGATGACGATGGTGATGACGGCAGGTGGGGCTTGGGGTGCCTCCGGGTGTTTGGGTCTCTGGGCCGCGTCAAGTTACTCTGAAACTATGCAGGTTATTCACAGATCAAGAGTTGGATGACGGTGTGGTGTTCCGTAAATGGCGTGACCTCCGGTGACATGTACCACGCGCTACGGAGTGGACCTAGGCTCGGATGAACTTGCGATGTATGCAGAGGTTAGGAGCTCTCGTCAGAACATGAGGACGGCAGTCGAATGAAAAACGATGCAGGCGTTTGTTTCGGATGGGTGTGTGGTAACTGTTGGGGCACGAGGGTCAAATATTTACGTGGTTTTAAACGCAACTTAACAACGTAATCCAGGATGTGAAGCGCTCACCCACCCGGTGGTCTTCGGTCAATGACAGGAGTGGTTTGGGATTCGGCGCGGGGCCAAGATATAAACGATCAGGTAGACATAAGAAGCTTTTAACAATCACAACACACTTTCTACGTTCATTCTTTCCAAGAGGAAGTAGGAACTTGCTTCATGTGCTTGCGTTCAATGGCTCTTCTTGGAATATAATAGACTGAGTTTATATAAACATTGAAGTCAACTACTGCAATAAACGGAAGTATTTCGACTACAAATATTAAACTATGTCAAGCATTAAACCCCATTATGAAACTTGAAAGTCGAAAGTATGTTTTTTTGTGTAAACCCAAGACATGCTTAACGGTATGTGTTATAGCTATTAAGCACAATCAGCAATCAGACGCTCCACGTGATAATGCCACTGCTGTCCAAGCGTGTTGAGGTCATTAAGGCTCGTAGTGCGTACTGTCAGTGTCGCAGCACAGCCCTGCCAGCTTTCGGGAGTGTTTGCGTTACATGTAAGATATTTCTTCATACTGGCAGTGCGGACGGCGATAACAGTCGGTTTCTGTCCCACTAACTTGCAATCATTCTGAAGCGCATGCAATTGGCTGCAAATTAGCGGTGACCACCTTGATATTTGACACGCCGGTGCAAACCAGTGGCGTAGCCAGAATTTTGCTATGGGTGGCAACGAAAAAAGGGAAACAGAAAGCTTGCGGCGCGCGAAGCGCGGCGAAAATTTATGGTTTTGCGTGGTGAAAATATCAAAGCTTCTCGTTTGATCTGGTGTATTTCTGTGTGTTAAGGGGCCGCGTCTCCGTCCCCTCCCCTCCTGGCTGCACCTCTGGTGCCAACATATATCCTCCGTTACTGAACTACAAAGCACATGACAACAGATTGTTCACCCACACTTTGTTGTGACCTCAGTTCCTGCCACTGGGGTTCGGTGACCAGCATCTTCATGAGTCGCATCGCCCGACCCGCATGCGAGGTGCTCATCAGGTGGTACATATCATAGCGCCGCTCGTCCCGGCCCGAAGGCCCGTACCAGCCGCTCAATCGTCGTTGTTCTGCGATCCCTGAAAACGCGGCGGTCGATAATTGGCACGAGCATCGCTGCCGACACGGAGTCAGCAGAGTGCAAACACCCCAAACCCGGCTCCGCAGAGTAAACACTGTCGAACGTTTAGCAAAGCACACATCGGCACCAGTCACTTCACCTTTGGTTACATTTGAACAGAGCTTATACAGCAAACTTGGTCTCACGTTCCAGATGGGACCTGGGGAAGAGGGTGGGTGACGCTAGCATGACACTCGTCAGCGGAGGTGGTGCGACATCCTTACTTATCGTGGGAGATAGCATTTGGTCACAGCCTGAGCTACATGACTTCTGCCTTCACAGATACATGAACGTGCGGAATAGCGAGTGAACGTTCAATGATCGGCTGTGATCAAAGTACGGTACATCACCTCGATGATCTTCAGATTTCCCTCGATGAAAGCACGGTATCCCGTGCGGGGGTCGATATTGAGAAGGATTTCTGTTCTGAGTGACGGCAGGTCCTGCGATATGGCCTTCCACATGTCCTGACCGTCGATGACACCCAGCTTTTCCACACTGCCACCTGCGTGAGGAATTCGTGAATGCCTCTATCTTTATAATATACGATGCATCATGTAAGAACTAAACCAGCACTCAATGATTGTGATTTCTGCCGTTGGCGTCGCCACAGATTTTGGATAGGGAAGGGGAACGAGAGGGTTTAAGGCCAATTTTCTCCATGCAACGTCATAGGCGTGATGCTAGATTTCACCAAGTTTGGTGGGACCCATCCGCCGTTCTCTGCAGTGATGATACCCATGCATTCAGCCTATTTGTATGCGGTAAGGAAGTAAAGCATTTTCTCAGGAACAGCTTGGAGTGCTTTGTCGAGGCAGCGGCCGGAACGTGATGTGCAAGATCTCAAGAAGGCTGCTCAAACATAATGTTAAGCCCATCGGGTTGCATGCAGGGTCGGAGGTCTAAGGAACACCCAGCAATGTCTAGAAAGCGAGGTTTGTGTAACGAAGTGACCCGGTTTACCAGTTTCAATTATCCGGGTCACGGCGGCCAAGCGTAAGGAAAGTTCTTCCCTTGCCCCTACTTGGTATTTCGATTTATGTCGGGGGGCAAAACTTCTTTTGGCTACGTGAATAGTCTATGGACCTCAACGTTGACGATAGGTTCAATGGCTCTGTATTTCAATCTCCGAGCTCTGATCCAAACATCTTGACAGGCACCACAAATCCAGCACACCGATACTTCAACTGACATACTGACCGGTCTTCATACGTGCTACAACTCTCATATCAAAGGACTACATGTCAGCAATCATACAGCGATTCTCAGACAGAATCCTCAGACGTACCTCTGACGACTGGCCTGACAGCCAGTCGCCTTCGCTGGAGGGCCAAGCCCCCAACCGCTCGCGTCGATTGCTCGGTGACAAGTCCTGGCGGAGCCCTCGGCTCCGCCGCGAGGTAAAATACGACAGACAACGCCCAATCATGTGACCCAGCCCGCGACACGTCATGATCATGCGACTAACTGCGCCGCATTCCAGGGCATCAGCCCCGGCCAGCCATGAGCTGTCGCCTAGAGAGAACAAAGGCTGGCACTCTGTGAACTCTTCTGCAACGGGGGGCGCGCCGTCCCTCTGAGACATCAGAGACATTCCACCTCATCATAGATCAGAGTCGTCTCTGGTAGCATCCAGAGTTTCGGCCTCACGTGGGAATCGGTGCTGTCTCAGCACATCACGGGACACTGGTGATCCACAATAACGTCGCCCGACTGACAGGGGCGCCGCACTGCAGACTCTGGTCTGGCGACACAGCGCCTGACACAATAGCGACACTCGACGGTCAAATCACCGCTGCCCACTGACATTCATATTCACATCACCCACTGACATTCATATTCACATCACCCCAGACATTTCATAATCTGAAGACGGCGGCCGGGTATCGAGGTCACACCTGCAGCGCCATACCCATCCCTCAGATCCGATGTGCAGCGTGTCGGCCGGAAAGGGGGAGGGGAACAGTGCGGTGGTCGGTGCCGTGCCGACGTAAGCAACTAGGCAGGTTGGCGCCGGGTACCTGCAGGAACCCGTCACGACAGGCGAACTGTGGGGAGGGGGCTAAATTTCTGAAATCAAGTGTTCCGAAAACCAACTCTGTTACATCTGCGAGGTCTAAGAGGACCCAACAATGCGAAATGTGTTGGGTTCGAAGTACGTTGGAAGGGCTCGCCATCGGGCTCCATGTTCAAATCTATGATTATTGGAGGGGACTGACTGGACATTGGGATTCCAGCCCATCCAAAGAGATGTAAAACTTTACCTGTGATGGCATCGACAGACAGGGATTAAATTAGTTGTTACCCATTACCCATTATCTCCATCCCCATTACCTCAGAAGAAAACTCGCACACATATTTGTTTATCTATATATATATATATATATATATATATATATATATATATATATATATATATGTGTGTGTGTGTGTGTCTGTGTGTGGGGGAGGGGTGCGTGTACTGCTACATGTATACGCAGGGGTGTTATATGTACTTTTGAGGGGACAAGTGCTCCCTCGATGTTAGCTTTGCCCCCAAATAATTCCAACTTTTACCATGGGACTCTACGGAGTGTGCCGCCCCCGAAAAAATCAATTTCGGCCTGCCCATTGGCTCCATATATTTCCCCCGCCCCCAATAATTTTCAGAAATCAGCACCTGTGTGTACACGTCTATATGTGCATATATGGATATGTACATATCCGGCCCATAGACGTACCTGCCGCAGACACCATGGTTGGCAAGATGTCCGTGATGTGCATCAAGCCGTTGTATACATAGGATCGCTTGCTCAGACGTGGGCTCCACACAAACCCTGCACCTCTCACTCCTCCCTCCCAGAGCAGACTCTTCAGCTGAGAATGAAGCAAGTGAATCAGGGTTGCTACGAGCGAGGCCCAAGCGAGTCTACTCCCGTGCATTTCCGGCACAAGTTAATCGGAGCGATCTGACCCGACCAGGTCCGGCCATATCCGATCACCACGCTTTCGAAACCCTGATAACTTCTGTATTACGGCGTTTAAAGTTCTAATCTCGGCACTCCGAATCAGACAGTGCTCGGTGGGAAACACTACGCTGGGCCGTTGTGTGGCATTAATTGACCTCGTTGGCTTACAACGAGCTACGATCACAAATGAGCGTGACTCACTGGCATATCTGGCCCGCCGGTTTGGGTGGGGTGGGAGGGGGAAAATTTCGGCGGCGGCCCAACCCTACCCCCGGTGATGTACCAAGAATTTGCGTCAAAGGAAGGGGGAGCGTATATTAATTAGAGGGTGCCCAACTTCCCAGTAAACGACCTACCGCTGGCCCCTCGCGGGCAGGTGAGGGCCATGTGCGAGCAACGTGGGAAAGGCTGTCCATAAGGATCCGCGATGACCCGATACGGGCCTTTCAGCGATAGCCCCCCCTGTGGGCTTTTTCTGGCAGGGCCTTGACGCACGCCAGCATAACATCCACCCGGCAAACGACTTTGCGATGGGCCAGCGATGGCGCTACGCGGGCTGAAGCGAGGGCTCAACGCGGGCAGCTCACGCAGATCCTGTGCCGAAAGTTCATCGAAGATACGGTGGCTCCGCGAAGAGGGACGACTGCGGTCAGCCCGCATTGTTACCACGACTATGCACGCACAATAGCGCGAAATATTGACCCGCGAGTCACTGCGGAGGGGGGGCTGCTGCTTTGCCTCCCCTTGGTTTGTCTACCATAACAGCCAAACCAATTTTGACAGCAGCTTAAGACTTGCTGTATCTTCAAATGAACACCTGGAGTATGGTGTGTAAAAAAATAACCTTAAGGTCATCTTCCGTTATGTTCTAATGACGTCCTAAAGTCGTTCGCAGGCGTTGATTTTAACACCTGAAACGGGTGATTCTTGTTATGAGATATAATCGCAGTGTTAAAATATTGAATTATCTTTAGGTGTGAGATGTCGAAACGAGTACAGCAGGATGTCTAAATCGTCATGCAAATAATACTGTGTAAACTACTTCGGTCGTTCAATCCCAGTTTTGAACCAAT
>JAOTOM010003440.1:15000-156478 GCA_034440615.1 Ashinkailepas kermadecensis
CACAGTCATGTCACTCCTCAGGTCGTACCCCCAGTAGCCGTGCTGGCGACCACAGTCATGTCACTTCTCAGGTCGTACCCCCAGTAGCCTGCTGGCGACCACAGTCACGTCACCCCCGTGCCGTGCTAGCGACCACAGTCACGTCACTCCTCAGGTCGACCCCCAGTAGCCGTGCTGGCGACCACAGTCATGTCACTTCTCAGGTCGTACCCCCAGTAGCCGTGCTGGCGACCACAGTCACGCCTCAGGTCGCACCCCAGTAGCCGTGCTGCGCCACTCCTCAGGTCGTACCCCCCAGTAGCCGTGCTGGCGACCACAGTCATGTCACTTCTCAGGTCGTACCCCAGTAGCCGTGCTGGCGACCACAGACAGCCCGGTTGGCTTACTCACAGTTCTTGCCGACTGCGGAACAGCAGCCATCTACTACAATGAGCTGCTTTGTAAGACAACTTCATTAACATTTTTAAGGTTAATACAGGCACTGTCGTGACGGACGTATCGTAGCTTTGATAAAAAGGAAGTGGAAATAATATTATCAAAGAGTATGAGACGTGTAAAATACGTTCCACACTCTGCTATGCAGTTAAAACCCAAACGGTACATTTTACCACCATTTGTGTGTCAATACACCATGAGTAAGTGGCTCATCTTTGGGTAATGGCTGTCATGTGCAAGACCAGCTAGAAGCTTAAGAGAACTTCACTATGTAACCCAAGCAAAGCCAGTTCAAGCGGATGCGAAAGGTATCGAAATCCGTCTGGAAACAGTGATGCGGTGAGTAGTTGCTGGGTATTTCAAATAAATAGGCGGTCCGTTATTCAATTAGTTTGGTAATTCTATGGTTGCCAGGTGTGGTAGTTCAATAATTGGAACGCTGTCATTCTGATTCGACTGCTATTAGGTGGATTACAAGTCAAAGTAATCTCAGCGATCTCCTTTAAATATGCATACTGGAGATTGGTTCCTATAAAACCCTACTTATTTCCAGACCATGTTCCACCTTCACCTACCCTATAACTAACATATCACGTTTCCTTTGAAGCAATATTGGCTTCTGGGTTGGCAGACGGCATTGACCATGATGCAGGCCATCTCCTATAGGACCTGGATTTCCCATGGGTGGATCGTTGAGACTCTCATTTAAAATGCATCTAAATCGCTTCAAATCGTCGAATAGGTATCCTCAAATGTGTAGACGTGGCAGCTCAGGGATTTCCAATCCGCAGCTTCGGCTGGCTTTTTCGACCGGCAGAGCTCAGTTGGAATCAGCGGTTCGGAGCTGAGTGAATATATATATATATATATATATATATATATATATATATATATATATATATATATATATATATATATGTATATATATATATATCATATACTGGCTTACCAATGCTACCAATACGAGGTGAACAGAGATTGTGGCCGTGGGATGACAAACGTCTCATTTTTGTCATCTGTCTAAGCCGACGTGCATCGTGGCCATTTTGGGTCTGTTTGCTTGTCAGGTAGCATGTGCTTGTGAATAGCAATACTGCATGGTGAATGGGGTGTTATTGTTGGGATTTGCATGCGATTCGCATGAAGGGCGCATGTGAAATGTGTATCTTTTTAAAGTCGGGAGTACCCACTGGCCGGATCAAGGTGCTGGCTGGTATGTAGGTGCTAGTGATATACAAGCATGACCGGCCTTGCATAGTTGCATAATTCAAACGATTTTCTGTAGTGATGATGAATTTTAACCTCGTTCGACACAAAAACTGTATTCTCATTTCGAAATATTGCGAAGACGGTCTTCATCATCATATTTGTACACTGCATACATCTTAGTTGATCTTGCATTATGTTGCCATTTGCTTTTGCACAATTAAATTTGAATTCAGTCCCACTGCATTTGAGCACCACAGCGGTGTAGGTCTCTACAGGCATACAGATCGCCCTGTCAGCAGATCTGCTGCGGCCTCCGTGCTGGCTGGGTTATAGACAGTACCAGTGCATCTTGAACCCAGCGTCACAGGTGTTTGGGCCAGTACTTACCCGCGTGCACACGTGGTCAAAGTAATCCTTCCGGCCAGTCCAGTAACCAAAGAAACTCGTGAAGCCCCGGAACGTGGGTGTGTACGCTTTCCTATGGAAAATCACTCTGGTCATGCACCCGATGCATTGGCAAATATATCGAGGATGATGTAGCCATGCCATGCAACTACAAATAAAACCTACCTAGTGTTCACATGTATTACTAGCGGCGTCAACAAAGCCTCACATCAATGTTCGTAAAATTGAACGGCAATGATGACAGAAATATGTGATTGGCCAGACACAATGTACACTAATTAATCAGCTTGGTTGTGCACAAGAAATTGCAAATTGCTTATATGTACTTCAATGAGTACCGTGTCATATTCTAAACTGTAAATCCATCCGTCGCATTTGAAGACTTGGTGATGCTAAAGTAGCACAACGAATACTGACTTTGAGAGCGTTATGTCCTAGCTTTATCTACGGTACCACAAGCCTGGTGTGGGAACTTCTCAGGCTGGGAGGGCCGACACATAGCTGGCAGATTAGGAGCATTATTGGAGAAGAGTATGTCCTGTACCAGCCTCGACGGTTCCTGCCCACACAGTTGTGTGCTCTGTGAGAGGCTTGTGTCCTATACCAGCCTCAGCGGTTCCTGCCCACACAGTTGTGTACTCTGTGAGAGGCGTGTGTCCTGTACCGGCCCCAGCTGCTCCTGCCCACACAGTCGTGTGTCCTGTACCAGCCTCGACGGTTCCTGCCCACACAGTTGTGTGCTCTGTGTGAGGCATTTGTCCTGTACCGGCCCCAGCTGCTCCTGCCCATACAGTTGTGTGTCCTGTACCAGCCTCGACGGTTCCTGCCCACACAGTTGTGTGCTCTGTGAGAGGCGTGTGTCCTGTACCGGCCCCAGCGGCTCCTGCCCATACAGTTGTGTGCTCTGTGAGAGGTGTGTGTTCTCTACCAGCCTCAGCGGCTCCTGCCCACACAGTTGTGTGCTCCGTTGCCGATGTTTCTTGGCACAGGCACGGGCCGGGCCGGCGTAGACGGAATGAGATGGACTACGGCAGCAGCCAATAGGCATCAACTGGAATCATACAAGGCTGCGATGGATCTAATCGCCACGCCAGGCTGGTCTGCTCCAGCCAATTTTTTTAAAGTCTTCCAGAGCCTGCCTATGCCCTTAAGAACTGAAAATAGTCTGCCTTGGAATTAGACACGAGTTTGTGCCGTTGATAATCAACAACGTGCCTCAGTAACCCTGCATTGGCTATAATCAATCAATCAATTGATTGTAGTCTTTGATTATAATTACGGATGATGATTATCATCCGTGAGGGAGTGTGGAAAGGATAAGAATCATGCAACGCCAAACCGCGCGTGATGCAAAGCAGTGTTATGACGTTACCTGTCGATTTCCCTATTAGTTTCTCCCTTGGCATATGATATTAATCATATTAAACAGCGTGGTAGAAATGCGCGTGTAGCTAGACCAGTTTTAAAGTGCGCGCATGCTGCTGTATTCCATGATAAAGACGCTCCTAATTGGCGCATGTTATCTGCATTGCTATTAGCTGGGGTTGCTCATCTATAAAAGCTGCGTCATAATGAATAAACATGTACTTGCATTCTCCTGGTTTGTGTGGTCGTAATAATCCTTCTTCCCCGTCCAGTATCCGAAGTGCGATTTAAAGCCTCGCTTAGTTGGAGTGTAAGCCTCTCTATAAGGGAACAACCGTTATTGTCATTAGGTGGTTGCACAGTGTGACATACCTGGTACATTGCTAATACACTTTGAGGTCAATTAGCATCTTCGTCGAAGAAATAAGCTGATTTTTGAGTGCTTCCATTCGCATGTTTGGTGGTGTTTGCATTCCGTAAACGAGTGAGCTCAGGTTTGAAAATGCAGACCAACATTTTAATCACGTAACATTGCATGCTCTTTTTAAAGCGTTCTTTTGCATTTGCATTGTACTGCATTTGTTTCCGCCATCATATGGGCACAAAATCAGCCAGAAGGCAATTATTGTAATTTGCTGTGTTGTTATCAGTCATACCAACCAGAAACTGCATCACAAAGATAAAGATCATGTACACGCTTCGTTTTCTGGCTAATTTTAACTGTGAAAACCTAAGGAAACAAACAGCTCATGACAACGTCTGATAGAAAAACTAACAAAGCTCAGACTAGCATGTGACCTAAACCACGACTAAGTGACTAAGTAATCACACCGCTTATGAAGATAAATTTTCGTCCGCTGGTTTGCTTGAGCCAAATGATGACATTTTGTTTCAGTGATCAACTGGCTCAGATTACCCATTTTTTGTAGAGCACTAACTGAATATCAGGAAATATCGGAAATGATTTTGAAGAACTTACACAATTGTGTAGAAATCGAATTATAAAATTGTTCCATAGTGTGATGTCCCTAGTTCTGACAGTTCTGTCCATGGTAGTGTAAGCTCAGCTGACCGTGGCACTGTGTTCGACAGTGTGATGTTCCGAGTTCTGACAGTTCTGTCCATGGTAGTGTGAGCTCAGCTGACCGTGACACTATGTTCGATAGTGTGGTGTCCCGCGTTCTGACAGTTCTGTCCATGGTAGTGTAAACTCAGCTGACCGTGACACTGTGTTCGATAGTGTGGTGTCCCGCGTTCTGTCAGTTCTGTCCATGGTAGTGTAAGCTCAGCTGACCGTGACACTGATGATGTAAATGCTCTCCATAGAAGGAAAGAAAATAAATTCTTTGAATGTCTAAAACTGCCCGTATTTAGCAGCTCGTCCCACTCGATTTTCTTCAGCTGATGTTTGTGTCGGTGTGCGCAGTGGTGGTTCTCACTTGTAGCTTCCAATGTGCCACTTGCCGATAGCGTGTGACACGTAGCCAAGAGAGTTCAGGTGCTGCGGCATCAAAGTCTCATCCAGGGACAGGCCGTACGGCGTCGCCGCCAGGATCACACCCTCCTGCATCCCTGCGGCAGGCACGGTCAGGATCACTTTCCCCCGCATCCCTGCGGCAGGCACGGTCAGGATCACTTTCCCCCGCATCCCTGCGGCAGGCACGGTCAGGATCACTTTCCCCCGCATCCCTGCGGCAGGCACGGTCAGGATCACTTTCCCCCGCATCCCTGCGGCAGGCACGGTCATGATCACCTTCCTCTGCACCCCTTGTGTCAGACGTAGCAGAACCGTCCCTTGCCATGCGCATCGCTCAGGGACCAGTCTAAGATTGTGTTTTACTGGAGACAAGTGCTCCAGAAATATGCGCGGAAGTGAAGTATTTGGTATGCCGGTATACACCGGTAATCATACGAGGCCTACCAGCCTACCGGTAATCGTACGAGGCCTACCAGCCTACCGGTAATCGTATGAGGCCTACCAGCCTACCGGTAATCGTACGAGGCCTACCAGTCTACCGGTAATCGTACGAGGCGTACCAGCCTACCGGTAATCATAAGAGGCATGGTTGTCATCATAAGAGGCATGTTTGTTACCGGTAATCATAAGAGGAAACAACAAATGATATGTGGACCGCTATCGCCGTATGCTAACTACCGGCCACTATAATGACCCGGCCGGTGGATCAGACTGACATATATGCAGCATCTCGACCCAGTGTCGGTGCAGCAGCATTTGCCGGCTCCAATGAGGTATACTCACCAGAATGGCCAGGATATACTGACCGGTGTGGACGGGGTATGTTTACTTGCAGCGAGGTACACTGACCGGTATGCATGGGGTATGTTTACTTGCAGCGAGGTACACTGGCCGGTATGTATGGGGTATGTTTACTTGCAGCGAGGTACACTGACCGGTATGCATGGGGTATGTTTACTTGCAGCGAGGTACACTGACCGGTATGCATGGGGTATGTTTACTTGCAGCGAGGTACACTGACCGGTATGTATGGGGTATTTGCCGGTCATGATTGCAGAACGCGAAGGCGTGCAAATGGGCTGGACGTAGTAGCGATTGAGTGCGACACCACTGAAGGCCAGGGCGTCGATGTTTGGCGTCGGCACCTGACCAGAGCCGTGGAAGGCCACGTCGTTCCAGCCCTGCAGCAGGCCACACAGCATATTCTCGTCACGGTCCACTTTCCAGGTGGTCATCATGTGAGCTATAACATGACAACACAGTGATCAGCGTCAGATATGCTACAGCCCACTCTCCAAGTGGTGATCGTGTGAACTATAATATGACAACACAGTGATCAGCGCCAGATAAGCCACGGTCCACTCCCCAAGTGTAGATCATAGTGGGGGAGGGGTGCCACAGGCACAGCTTCACACGTGTGGGGCTACCACAGGCACAGCTTTGTGGTATAGAGAGAGAGAGAGAAAGAGAGAGAGAGAGAGAGAGAGAGAGAGAGAGAGAGAGAGAGAGAGAGAGAGAGAGAGAGAGAGAGAGAGAGAGAGAGAGAGAGAGAGAGAGAGAGAGAGAGAGAGAGAGAGAGAGAGAGAGAGAGAGAGATAGAGATATATATATATATATATATATATATATATATATATATATATATATATATATATATATATATATATATATATATATATATATATATATATATATATATATATATATATATATATATATATATATATATATATATATATATATATATATATATATATATATATATATATATATATATATATATATATATATATATATATATATATATATATATATATATATATATATATATATATTATATATATATATATATATATATATATATATATATATATATATATATATATATATATATATATATATATATATATATATATATATATATATATATATATATATATATATATATATATATATATATATATATATATATATATATATATATATATATATATATATATATATATATATATATAGAGAGAGAGAGAGAGAGAGAGAGAGAGAGAGAGAGAGAGAGAGAGAGAGAGAGAGAGAGAGAGAGAGAGAGAGAGAGAGAGAGAGAGAGAGAGAGAGAGAGAGAGAGAGAGAGAGAGAGAGAGAGAGAGAGAGAGAGAGAGAGAGAGAGAGAGAGAGAGAGAGACATTCGTTTACGTAATTGTTGTTTGTCAGGTGTGTTCATGAATCGGGATTTGGACTTCAGCCAGAACTCAGATGTAAGAGTTATAAAATGTGTCATATGTAAGAGAGTCATAGTTACTCCTGCCTTTTATTCGCGCTTGGATGAATTTCTTCATTTTGACATTTAGAGCACTGGGCAGAAATCACATCGCGTCAACACAGACCTTGGCCATCGCTATTCTTATCTACGAATCCCTCACTAAATTATTCAACAATTCGTTATCACTCGAAGTTTTCCCCCAAGGATTGGAGACAAGCCAATGTATCGCCCATATTCAAAAAGAAATGGTCATGCTTTGATTACGCAAATTATAGACCAATTAGCCTCTTGTCGTGTGTGTCCAAAAGTCTAGAAAACTTAGTTTTTAAACGAAGTTATTCACATATAACGGAAAACAACATACACTCAGAGAAGCAAAGTGGTTACTGTCCCTGTCATGGGACCCAACTATAGTTGCTCTACTTGACACGTACTCTATGTTCATCTTTAGATCGAAATCTTGAATTTACATGTATATATTTGGACATACAAAAATATTTATATACTATATGGCATGCAGGGCTTATTTTTTTGTGCAAAAATAATTGTGGGATTACCGGCACTGTTTTAACTTGGCTGCAATCATACTTAGATAATAGGGAACAGCGTATAAGGGTAGGAAACAGCCTATCATCACCAATTACCATAAATGCTGGCGGCCCACAGGGATCTGTTATGGGACCCCTCTGGGCATTAATATATTTAAATGACTTGGCAGATATGATTATGAATCAATTTTTATTTTCGGTTCCAACACGTCGCTTTTCTCTTCGCACACCCAAGGAACACTGCAAGTACAACAATCAATTCAAAAAGATTTTGATATTATACACGAATTTGGAACAAAATGGGGCATACAATTTAATGCAGCCAAAACGATCCAACAAACATTCACATGTAAGAGTACCAGCAAACCCCTAAATCTCAGAATGGGAGGCCAACCAATACCAATCTTAGAAAATCATAAATACCTCGGCCTGACATTTTCATCTGACTTACGTTTCCAAAGTCACATAAACGACATTATCCTAAAGGTCAATTGTGCACTAAGCACTCTTTATCCTGTTGCAAGTAAGATTCCAAAGCAAGTCCTCTGTAACTTGTACAAAATTTACATTCGGCCTTTGTTTGACTACACAGATACCATATACGATGGGCATATAACAATATCGGATGCACTCAGACTTGAAAAATTACAACAAAAAAAGAGCTACTAGATTAATTACTGGTGCGCTTTATAGAACATCATCAGGCAAAATTAGGTTAGAATTGGGATTGGATGAGCTTAAAACACGTCGAGACATTCACAAGCTTCTTTATTTCACAAAATCAAGCATTCAGGTCTGCGTCTCCCAAAATATATTAGAAAACTAATTACTGAACCATGGGAGACCATTACAGGAAGGCATCTCAGAAATTGATCTACACTAACAGTCCCGCGAAATAGAATCGCCTCGTTTCAAAAATCATATTTTCATTGCCACAACAAAGGTGTAGAATAATCTTCCTGAAAATTTGAGGCATGAACTAAACATCAATAAATTCAAGAATTCAATGATGGGTCGCGCAGGTGCCACGACACCACCACAATAATATTCGCTAGGTAACAAAAAGTAGGCAACACGCTGCATGCGAGGTTTAGAATGGGCCTGGCTCAACTAACCGCAGATGTATTTGTCATCAATCCTCTACACGACCCATCATGTCCATCTGGCCACTTCGAACAAGATACAATTCACTTTATATTTCACTGTCCTCTGTATGCTTACCATATAAATATCCTATTCACCAAACTCCTAAACACAACAGATATGTTTACTAAATTAATTGAAAAGGAGATCTCACAAACACTTATTTTTGGAAATGGTCTCAGAAAGAACCTTGAGCAGTGTGTTGCATAAGCATTTCAGACGTTTCATATCAACATAAAACGCTTTTGCACAACAAACTAACATTCGGATATAACCAGGTGCTTCCGGGTGCAGGCATAGTGTTGGGTGCATACCACACATATGAGTGCATGCTTTGTGTGGCGATGGGGCGTGCTGGCGGGGAGGGTAGCGATTGTCGCGCCGTGTCGGTGGTCAAGAGTTTTATTGGTTGAAGACGTTGTTGCGATAGGCGCCTCGATTTAAGGCCAACTTGGTCTTTTGTGCCAATCGCAAAATTGCCCATATTATGCGTGTGCTATTATGTGTTAAATAAATAAACAAACAAACAAACAAACAAAGCATCACATGTGTGGGGGTGCCACAGGTACAGCTTCACACGTGTGGGGGTGCCACAGACACAGCTTCACACGTATGGTGGTGCCAAAGGCACAGCTTCACATGCGTGATGGTGAGCAGCTGTGCTCTTAATGAACTCGGCTCTGTTCAGGTTTCAAACAAACACTTGTTTCGAGCCCACCGCCTCAATGCATCTGCTCACATCAAGAACACCAGACAGCGTGCTTTCATCAAAAATCACAAGTGACTCCATTCGGCTGGCGTCACGTACAGTTTCCCAGCAGTGGCAGCTGCCCCGGAGGCCCCCGGGGCAGCTGCCACTGCTGATCGTCCACCGCCGAGGCAGCTGACAGTCCCCGCCCCTCTACCCAGTTCATGTGTCTGCATCTGCACCAAGCAGCCCTGCCGAGTCTGCTTAATGGTACAGTCACTTCGACGTCTACCCATTCTTACCAGGTCGTCTGCGACGATGACGACTATGTGGGGTGGCTGGCTGTCACCGTCGACGGCGCTGCTACCTGCTGGCCTCTCGATCTCAGGAACAACACACGGACATAGACAGCAGAACAGCGCCCAGGCCACCTGTACGCAATAAAACAGCCCGGAGCTGGGCCAACACACGGGCATAGACATCTCAACAGCACCCAGACCACCTGTACACAATAAAACAGCCCGGAGCTGGGCCAGCACACGGGCATAGACATCTCAACAGCACCCAGACCACCTGTACACAATAAAACAACCCGGAGCTGGGCCAACACACGGGCATAGACTCCCCGTCAGCACCCATATCGTCTGTTCTATATGGTCATGTCAGAAACCTCCTATCAGATATTTCTGACATGGCCACAGGAGAGGCAACATTTCAATGCATATGGAGCTGATTGGACATCGAGAAGAACCATCATTCATCTGACAAGATGAATGATGGTAGAAAATGCTCAAGCAACATTTTCTACTCAATTCCCTATGGAGAAAGACACGCTCAAGTATCCAGCGATTGGGCTACATGAGCGCTTCATGCCGAAACAGTTTTTCTTCGGAATGCCTAGCCGAAGAGAAGCTACGGCAGACTGCACATGCATATACATTGTATGAGCAAAATACACATAGCATACTGCACATAGCATACTGTAATGAGCACGCATAATGACTGTACCCATGGATGATAATAAATACCAAATGAGATACAACGATGGGTATCATTGGATGCGCACAAGTATAACATCGGAGGTAATGCGATGCAACGTCGGATGTCCAAATCGACATCTTACCAGATACGATAGTTTGTTGCTGGAGCCCATTCTGGATCAAGTCACGATACTTCCGAACCGTTCCAATACTTCCAAACCTCCGCCAGTGACTGAACCACGGTTACTGATCCCGCCTCCAGTAAACAAGCCGTGTGGCTGTATATACTAGAGCATGTCAGACCACTGGATGTCACTGACCGCAGCCAGTTCCCAGCATAAGCAATAAATGTACCCTGATGTCGGAGTAGATATGTGTGGCATGCTTAGTGTTGGGGGAGGGGGACATGCTTAGTGTTTCCAAGTAGTTGCGTTATCCGCTAGGCTTATAGAGCCAATTGGACCGATATGAATACACATTTAGAGAAACATTAAGCGTGCATTAACCACAAAGCTGACATCAGACCGAAATGTTGTA
The DNA here is from genome assembly GCA_034440615.1 of Ashinkailepas kermadecensis. Classification (NCBI taxonomy): domain Eukaryota; kingdom Metazoa; phylum Arthropoda; class Thecostraca; family Neolepadidae; genus Ashinkailepas; species Ashinkailepas kermadecensis. The sequence continues at coordinate 26,045 of JAOTOM010003440.1, forward strand.
AGACAATAGCCCGTCGGTCAAATGTTAGTCGCCTCGCAGAAGTTCACAAGTGTGAAGGTTTAGAAGGTTTGGAACCACGGAATACGCGGACCTATGGGAACATTTTTTTAAAGCTTCCTGTGTGATCGTGCCTTCCGTGTCCGCGTCGGAAACCATGTGTCTCCACGTTTTGTGCAGGAGAACGGTGTCCCACATGGGAGCGTGCTTAGCGTTGCGTTGTTTGCAATTTTGATCAATGACATTGAAAACGGCCTCTCACCAAGTATAGGTAGGTCACTCTTCGTTGATGACTTGGCTATTTGGTCCTGTGCGACGCGATTACCATCCATGGCAAGACAGCTACAGATGGCCATAGTCTGTCTTGAAAAATGGACGATCGTGAATGGTGTCCGATTTTCTACCTCAAAGACGGTTGCCGTCCACTTCTGCCGACGTCGTCACCACTGTCCGGAGATGGTAGTTCGGTTATATGGACAGCAAAATACCTGTGCGGTTGTCGGCCCGCTTTCTCGGCGTTATTTTCGGTTGGTTGGTTGGTTATTGGTTTTACGACACATCGACTGTTGAGTCATATAGCGTCGCCAATCTCTCACGCCGATTGGTCGCGGGCGAAGAGTAGCGACAGGTGAGACTCGAACCCACAATCTTTCGATTGTGAGACGAGCATCTTACCCCTAGACCACTCGTCCCCCTGGCGTTATTTTCGACAACCGGCTACCATACAGCGACCATGTCAATACTTTGCGAGATAAGTGCTTCCGTGCAATGAATATAATGAAGTGTGTCTCACGAACTGACTACGGAGCTGATAGAGCAACTCTTTTAATGTTATATCGATCTCTTATCCGCTCGAAGCTCGATTACGCGTCATTCATATATGACGGTGCCAGTGGCTCAGTGAAGCGGAAACTTGACACAGTGCACCAAACAGCATTGCGGATCGCCATAGGGGCATTTCGGACGTCGCCAGCTGCGATTATTTTAGCAGAGGCCCATGAGCCATCGTTGGCAAGCAGACGCGAGAAGCTGGGCCTCCGGTATGCAATAAAGCTAAGGCAGCTTCCAGAATATCCCACTTACAAATCCCTTTTTTTCTCACCATATGTTGTCGATTTTCCACGGGCAAAGAGGCCAAAGACTGAGACCACTTTGCGTCATCAGAACCCGCTCGCTACTTCATGAGGCTCAAATCCCATGGGCGCTGTATGACCAACGCAGTCGATGCGCCCTTAAGCCCAAATAACCAACCAAGAGGCTCAAATCCCACTAAGAGGTGTGGCGAGGACGAAATACATGCATACTCCACCATGGGAACTTGCCTCACCCGAAATTGATTTCTCCCTTGCTACTGCCCAGAAAGGACATACTGTCCCAGAGCTCTTCAGAGCAGAAGCACTGGAGCTACTATAATTGTATCGCTGCTACTCTCGAACGTACACTGACGGATCCAAGACAGTTCATGGAACTGGTTGCGCATTTGTATGTCGGACAGCAACAAGATCTTTTACTTTACCACCACACGCGTCTGTGTACACTGCGGAGTTGGTTGCAATTATTAAAGCACTATGTTTTATTGAGGCTGGAGACGAAACCCTACATCTTATTTGAACAGACTCGTTGAGTAGCCTTCGTGCCCTTCAGTCTTTTCAACCATCAAACCATTTTGCTCAAGAAATCCTAGCACACTGACAGTATTGGGTAGAGCGGGTAAGAGGATTATCCTCTGCTGGATACCGAGCCATACCGGCATCACGGGAAATGAGCTGGCTGACGCTGCTGCCAAGCGTGCCGCGAAGTCACGTGGGATTCGAGCTCTGCCCCTCCTAGCCAGAGATTACTACGCAAATGTAAATGCTTTCCTCCAAGGAAAGTGGCAAGAAAGCTGGAATTCCCAATTTTAAACAAACTCCGGACCATCAAACCAGTTCTGGCACCGTGGACATCATCGCTAAGAAAATGCAGGAGAGAAGAGGTGATACTGGCACGCTTGAGAATAGGGTACACGTATGCAACGCACGGTTACCTTTTGAGAAGGGAGGCGAAGCCACGCTGTTCCCGATGTGGCTCACCGATGACAGTTCGACATATACTGTTTTCATGCCCCAACTTCACGGTAGAACGAAGACGTCACTTCGGTTCCAACTGCCACGAATGGTCGTACTGTGACGTTTTAGGTGACAATTCGGAGATCATCCAGACAGGACAAATATACCGATATATATCGACCGCTCAGTTCGACGTAATCTATCCCTTCCGAAAATAGACTCCTGCCGCCTAGTGTAATGCGAGAAAAAAACAGTTATGGGCGCTACATAACCAGTAGCAGTTGATGCGCCCCTAAGCCCAAACAATCAATAAATCAAACAAGTGTGAAGGCTTATTAGGACAGAAGTTCTTCGTTCGTTGTAAAGCGGAAATTGCTACACGCGAGTGTCCCTCAAAATTAGGTACTCAGACAGGAGGAACGAAACAATTTCACCCACCCATCTATCTAAAAATCTTGTCTTCAGATTGATCAATGTCAGGTCGTAGGCCATGAATTTATGAGCGATAAAATTACATTGACCTAGTCTGTGCCTCTTCTAGGTGCACTGGAGGTGTGACATGTTGACTATACAAGGCTCGCATGTTTTTACTCGGAGTTTGTTGGTTTTCCTGGGTGTTGTTTTAAAAACGGTTACCTTGTTCCCTCCTAACGGAAATATTTGACTTAGCTAACATTTAAAATGTTAGCTAATATTTTAGGTGTTGTTTTAGACTAAGTATGTGGTAGAACTTTAGTGGTCAAATTACGAAGACTATGGATGCTCCTGGGCGCTAGTCGGGTCCATCGAGGTGAATACAGTTGCCACTTTTTGCTGGTGAATTGGGAAAATGTTACCTTTTTTGGGCGTTCGTCATCGCCTGAAACTCATAGCTAAGGAAATATTTGGCCGATATCTACAACTCACTACAGCCAGAAGCGCAGCAATGATTTTCTTAATGGGAGCCAGACCCCCTCCCCCCAAACAAAAATGCTATGAAACAGAAACGCTTTTCACCGTGCTTCGCGCGCCGAAAGAGGCGCAATTTTCGTGTGCAATTTTACGTTCCACATACCCGTCGACATTTTGTCGGAAGGAAGAGATATAAATTTTCCACAAAGGAAACACTTTTTTTCGCATCATTTACATCCCGATATCAGCCAGCAATGGCGCACAAGGTATCTGACACATGTTCATGGTATGTGAGTCACTCATAGGCACCTGGTATTTTGACTGCTAGACACATGGATAAGTTTTAAAGAAGTGAAATGGAGGAAAAAACTGAAACTCAAGTACGTACATCACTAAGGTTACCAATTTTTCATTATTACTAACTCTGAGTACTTTTTTCAGAGGTCCCACAAGGGCAGTAACGCACGCGACACTACCGACTGGTTCGCAGCCCGACTTCCAAACACTCTTCAAAATAGTTTAACATTTTACAGGTTCTGGTCGTTATGTGTGAGGTCATCGTCCCTTCATCCCCTTCTTGGTGTGTACTGTTGTCTGCTGCCTCTATTTAAACTGAATTTCAGTGTTTCGGGTATCAGGCTACCTCTCCCCCACCAGTGTGACAACTTTGGCATCACTGTGAGCAGGGAGAGGGAAGAGAAGCGTGAGCAGTGGCCTGACAGTGCAAGTTGCACTGTCAGGCCACTTGTAGAAAACATACTGAAGCAGACCCTGATGTATTTCACTAATCTTCCTTTCTACCCCTCTTTTCTTGCTCTCTCCCCCCCCCCCTATCGCTCTGTCAACTCTCTCACATGCCAAGTGCATCATATCCTTGAAAATATTTCAAACTTACCTGTAAATTACGCGTGCAGTGAATAGTGACATTTACGGCCTTCTTATCCATGCCATCTGCCAACCTGATAGTGTTTTTTTATAAATAAATATTTGGTTAACTGATAAATTTCCATCTTGTATGACCTAATTTCGGTTCGGTTATTCGGTTACTATAGGGTGGGGAATGGTAGGTTTGTGTATGCTTGGGTGTTTACTGTAACTAATTGCATGTAAAGCATCTTGAGGTCTCCAACACCTGTGACAAATTAAAAGCAGATAATTTGAGAAAAACAAACAAATATTTTCACGAGAAGACAACCATGCGCACGTGCAGTGCATGTCCGTCCCTTGAATCCAGTGTTTGTATACCGAACTGCTCCAACCGCCTTTGTATTCAAGGATAACAAAAGAGTCCAGGAATTTAGCTAGGTAGCTAGGTAGATATCTGCATAATCTTCTGCAACTGACATACGTTTTGTCGGGAATGGTGAGTTTTTTTCCTTCATTTTGTTCTTAGTTTTGATTCCTTTGCTCTTCCTTGTCCCCGGTGTCCTCACTTCCATGTTTACGTACACTGATCATTTTCGTGGCCAAAAAAGTTGGTATTGCAATGCAGCAACAACTTTAAAAGATGGTGTTGTACTTGCAATAACTACAATGCCCAAGCTCTCTATCTACCTGCCTCTCTCCCTACCTACCCCCACCTTCCCACCCTGCCTACCTCCAAGCCTGCTTACCTTCCTCCCTGATCTTATTCTGTCATATTCCCTCCCCGTTTCTCTCACCCCCTATCTCGCTCACTCCCTCCCTCCCTCCTGCCTTACCTACATCTTAACCTTCCTCCTCCTCTCCCTGTCTACCTGCCTCCCCTCCTCTATCTTCTTCTTCAGCAATTAATCAGTCTTTGATAACACCACTCACTCCCCCACCACCCTAAGTTCGGGAGTCGGTGCACTTGATATAGAAGGTAATAATGCGGCTATCTTTGGTTCTAGTGTGAGCACTACGTCATCATTAGCATTCCTTTCTGCCAGATATTTGAAGAATGATACGCAGCATTTGAAAATGCATTACTGAGTGAAAAGATGAAATACGATGTGTTTATACACGTGTGCACGGGCTGGTGAAATTATGTATGGCATAGTTGCACTGCTTTGCACGACATTGGGCGAAACGTGGTTCCGTGATCGGTTCATACATTATCGCTCAAATTTATATGGGCGACAAAATTGACTCTGACAGAAAATGGACTCCGAGCCGAACTCGCGCGTTGTTGTCGGCTTGTTTTCCCAACTAAAAAAAGACGACGCATATGTAAATGCGTGCTGGTGTGGGCGGCACCCACAGACGGCTATGAGGGTGCTCGCATGCGGTGTCGTTTTGGGCCATTGACATCCGCCGCAGGTCGACGGCCGCCGTGACCGCATTCTGGCGCTGCATTTCCGTATTTCGCGCGTTTTCTACCCACATCTTGCAACCCTCATCGTGGCTTGGTCCGGTATATAGTCTGCGCCACGACAGCTAGGCAGTATCAGTCCAGCCATGACTCCGCTTACCTTGTGTCTGTGGTGTGCCTGTTTGGCGACAGCCTGCGCCTTCAGCCTGGGTCCCGCCGTCCAGCAGCTGCTACAGCCGTCGCCGCCCCACTGGACGCCGGCGAAGCGAAGCTCCGACACCATGGACGACGACGTGTTCGGCATGCCGCTGTCTCCGGACGACTTCGCCTACGCTGAGAGCATTGCCGCCGATGCGCCTAAGATGGGGCCCGGCATGGAGGACCCGATCGAGATGGCTGGCCTCTTCGAGGGCGACATCGCGCACATGGACAAGGAGATGATGCTGGAGATGGAGCTGATGGGCTACGACGACATAGCCTTCGACGGCGGCGAGGAGATGATGCGCAATGCCATCAAGGAGCAGAGCAAGCAGTGGCCCAACGGCGAGATCCCCTATCTCATCTCGTCCGGCTACACCAAGCACGAGCGCGCGGTAATCGCCAAGGCGGTGATGGAGTTCGAGCAGAAGACGTGCATCCGCGTGGTGCCGCGCACCAGCCAGAAGAACTACATCCACGTGCGGAAGGGCTCCGGCTGCAGCAGCGCGGTCGGCGTCAACGGCGGCCGGCAGGAGCTCTCGCTGGCCGAAGGCTGCGTCTATCAGGGTATCGTCATGCACGAGTTCATGCACGCGGCCGGCTTCTGGCACGAGCAGAGTCGCAGCGACCGCGACGCGCACATCATCATCCACTGGGACAACATCATCGCCGGCATGGACTACAACTTCCACAAGTACCCGTGGAGCCGCATCCAGAGTCTGGGCGAGCGGTACGACGTCAAGTCCATCATGCACTACGGGCCGTACGCGTTCGCGGCCGACCGCAGCAAGCCCACCATCACGGCCATCGAGACCACCAACCAGATGGGCCAGCGGTCCGGCTTCTCGGACGTGGACGTGAAGAAGTTGAACAAGCTGTACAAGTGCGGCAGCGGCGGCAGCGTCGTCGGCACCACCGAGCCGCCGGCGCCAGCCGCCTGCCAGGACAACAACAAACACTGCCGGGCCTGGAGCGACCGGGGCGAGTGCTCGCGCAACCCCGCCTGGATGAAGGTCAACTGCGCCAAGGCGTGCAAAACATGCAAAGGTAGGTGTGATACGTGCTGATCGGGCACATAGCTGAAATCGGTCCACTTATTGAGACTGCTCGTATTTTTACACAGGTGAGGTACATTTATCAGGCGTACCCTTTCCGCAAATAAAAGCGATCAGAGATATCGCTCCACACAACGAGTGACAGTGCTGAAGCAGTTATGTTTATTGTGAAAATCTCCACATCATTTGGTTCCAGGCTGTTGAGTAGTGCGCTTTAGACTTTTCGGGACGCCTTCTTCTTCAAATGGTGTATCATGCTGCAACAACTTTTGGAGACGTCCTTGGGTTGCTTAGTGACTTGCATCACTTTGGATTGGCTTTTGTCTAGCTCACAGCATATATCAATGGTTAAGATGCTGAACTATTGGTAGTGATTTAGTAATTATTGATGGTGCTCGAACACTACCTAAAGTGGCAAAATGGTGTCAAAGGTAACGACAAATTTGCTGTTTTGTGACACATGCGACATGATTCATCTCACCAATCCCCACAAATCAGCAACGGTGTTATCCGATTGGCAACAGCCTCGGCTCTTGACGTCGGGAAGCATTGATCATCTCACCAACATGATGTATCACGGCTGCTGGCACCTTCCATCCGCCCGGCGCGAATTCGCTGCGCTGCTCTGATGAACCAGTCGGAGGCGGATGCTTAACTCAGCCAGTATTGGGCATGGGAAAGGACCTCAGGGTCTCATGAGACGCTGGGGTCCTGTCTAATACTGGAACATGGGACCCGGCGGATTCAACTTTGACGTCATTAGCGCCGGCTTGTCTATAGAGGTGGCGGTTCGCAGCACGAGTTGGGGATCAAAATGGATTATGTTTGCATGTTGGTGGACAAAATGGACCATCAGTTATGTGCAAATGCTATTGTTTAATTAGTTATCTTTTCACAAGAACTTCTCGAAACGTCTATAATTGTCGGTGCAATGTGGTATCTTCATGACATATGTGAATAACAAGATGTACTATGCATATTTATATCTGATGGAAATAGGAAGTACAACAGCAAATATGCCAGCCTATATTTCAACTAATTATAATCGTTCAACGTTAAGGAGACAGATGACAAAGTTTGGGGAAGACGTTCACGTTGTGGTCGGAGTGGGGGAAATCACACCATCGACTAGATATGATCATTCACCCTTTGTGTTTATGCGAGTGTGTATCTGTGTGTATGTGTCTGCGTGTGCGTGTGTCCGTATTCCTAGTTCAACGACGATCGTGACTGACCGTAGGCCGACCACACGCCTGACCGGTACCTGTGCCCGACAGCGTGCTCCGACCACAACGCCTACTGCCCGGACTGGGCGCGCGGCGGCGAGTGCTCCAAAAACTGGAGCTACATGAGCGTGTACTGTCGCGACTCGTGCGGCCTCTGCGACCAGTCCGGCGGGTCGGCAGCGTGCGGCAACAAGAACAAATACTGCACCGCCTGGGCGAAGGCCGGCGAGTGCGCCAAGAACCCGGACTACATGAAGATCGACTGCAAGAAAGCGTGCGGCGCCTGCTGAGGGGCCGCCGCCGGTGGCCACCGTCATCTCGCGGGATGGCACGTCTCGAACCGTGCACAGATTGTGTTGCAACACGGTGGAGAGGGAGTCGTTGGTAACTAGGCGGTTGGGACGTTGCGCGTTAGATGGACAGGTGGTTAGTTGAATCTTGCTAGCTTTCAGGGATTTCCGATTATATTCGACACTAGTTAGCTGCGTGGTAGTGTGCACAGGCAGCCACTGACTTCCGTCCATTCCGACCGCACTGCTTGCAAGTGCAGGCAATGCTTATATATTTTCATGTTGCATGCTTATATGTTCTCGATACCAATATGGTAGAAAGTTTAAAGTTAAAATTATTTTTAAAAAAAGTTCAAAGAGAAGAAAGAAAGAAACATAACTAAGACGACATGGGTGTTAGATACTCGTGACAGACATGTTTTTACCTTTGTACTTTTGGACAGTTTGCAAGTGAATAACCAATAAAGTCACAAACGTGCAATTGTCTGTTGTACACCTGTCTCGGCGTGTAGTTTGTTACGCAGTTTATTCCATTTGAATTTACACATTGAATCATTTTGTGGGCGAAAATAGCTGACAACGAGGTAATGTTGTACACATTTCTGCTACACTGTATCGGCTGGGGTATTCATCAACCCGAGATATTTGAAACACGGATGTTTTTTTTTGGCGGCGGCCAGGGATTGGAAATTTCCTGTCACTGGTCCATACACGTTCGAGGCAATGCACACCTCAGCAATTGCTGGAAGTATTCATCAATCTCAACTATTCGAACAATGACCCAAGAAACTAGAATGCAGAAACTTTTACCTGTCCGTTTTGTGATGGGAAAAACCACATGCTCAGGGGGATTTCCAATGTTTGCGGGTGCTCAAAGCACTGTGCATCACGAATGTAGCCAATCCCTAATCCGATCCGCCACCCCTCGGAAAATGAGAATCACTTCGTAGGCCATTATATTTTCAGATGTATATAGACCTTGGCTAAATGAGGAAAAGCAGGGGAGGGGTGGTAAAAATAGCCCCTCAGCAGGTCACAAGTTAGGAACCGCTAGCTTCAATGCTTTCGGATGGCTCCCAAAACTCGCCATCTTTTTGGGCTTGTCAGTTCATGCACAAATTGGTTAATCTAATGAGCTTTATGCTACCCGACCGTGTTTTTCTGCGAAACATCAATTAACTGACAGGTGAACTAGATGCACTTGACAGCTTTTCGTCAGTTGGTTGATACTCGCATCGGCAGAATGTGTCCGCAACAAACATGCCTTGTCAATGTACAGGACGTCTATTGACAAGCAAAGAAATGCAAATGCGCTTACAAATACCGGAAGGGACGCACACAATTTATCTGGACCGAAGTTCTCCTTTCGCAATAATCTCGCTGACTGTTCAAAACACGAGAACGCTTAAATCTATTCCTGGCAGCATGCTTCCAGCACCAAATGGATCCTCAGAGCCTGTGATGACCGATGACGCTTTACTAATGACACGGTGGACCACGCTATGGAATGGACAGATGACATATGATTTAATTTTGCTGGCAACGGAGGAGTGATCGTCATTTCGATTTGAACAGAAGCCTAGAGCATAGCACGACGATGTGCTGGACTGTCCTGATTTGCATATTTTACTTCCAGACAAGTATACTGTAAGGAAAATGAAGCTCACAGCAAAGCCTATCAGCATCCAGTACATACATTTTCTAAGCGAAGGATTCGACTTCACAAACTTGTCTTTGACTTTTGCATAAACCATAGCTAAAGATGGCACGTGAAGCTTTTCGAAGTTCTTCATGATCGACTTCTTCGGTACGCTTGGATGTGCAGGTGCAGATATTTTACTTGAATGGCTTTGACTGATTGTTGGAGAAGGTTCACTGGGCACAGTTTTTTCCACTTGAGCTAATGCCATTTGGGCAAGGGCGGTGGCATGGTCTCCGCTGAAATAGGGAACACACGATGTTATAACCAAACTGGTGTTGCGTGCCACGCTGCATTGTAATTGCCATCCATTCATAAAGGCCGTATTTGAACAATTAATGGATGATCGGTAAGTATTAACACAGCGCATGTGATGAAATAAACACAATCAGTTACCTGCTTTGTTCCGTCCCAGCTTCGCAAGCATTTACTAATTTGTCGCGAAACTGCTTGTCAGTTGTAAGCAGTCCGATAACTTGATCATACAGCTTGATTTTCAAATTGTCTAATGACTGTAATTTTGTCATATTTCAAAAATTGTGTCGTAATAGGCTCTTCGTTACAATGCCAAGAGTTCGGCGACTCTAAATTCTCATAACATAAGCTGAAAACACCAGTGTTAAAATTTGGGTCTCGAGATCGCAATATGCCCTTCAACAGGCTAATACTCCTCCACTTTGAAGCCTGATATTCATAATTTGCTTTGCAAACTACTAGCCTTCTTAACCACGGCCACGTGGTTTGGTATTTAACTAAGCGGATTGCAGTGTTGTTCCAAAAAGGAACACTTTGGTCTTCGCTTCTCAGAAGGAAAACGCTCAGAATGAAAACCTTTCAAATTGTATGCCCAATGCTACAATCCACCACCATGATCACATCCATAGTTCATGCTCATGGGCGTGTCCAAAGTTTCAGTCTTTGACTATGATCATGATATTAATTCATGGCGTTTCGATGACCAAAGGACGAAACGCTAGACATATGTTTCGGAATTCTTCATTTTGAATTTTCTTCTCCTGATAAACCAAGGTGAGTTTTTTGTTGCTGAAATTTCTTGAAATGTTCTGATACAATTGAGCATAAAACGGAGCGCATGTCTTTTGGTGCTTGTTTCTGTTCGTTACTCATAATTCCAAGAGAGTGATTGCACAAATGGAGAGCTTATGTTTCAAGCACTCGACAATCACGGAATCTGCAGATGCAATGTGTTCTATGTGTCTACAGTGTTTGATATGCGATCTAACTCCAAAGTTCAATCGCGTTCACAGTGAGTTATTATTGAACTTAATTCACGCACAGCCAACACTTGTTGGGCTGTCGAACAATTTGTGTTTTGTGCGAGTTGCTACTGTAGCTGAGCTGTAACATATGCTGTGTTCTCTGCACGTCCTGACTGATAACAAGCTTCGCAATGCAATGGGGTGGAGACGACCCCTCTCAATTAAAAAATCTGAAGGAAAACGAACGAAACGATTTTGGTGATGCTTGGTACATCCAAGTTCACAAGAATTTCACTCATCTCATTTTCAAAGTTTCACGTCTCAAAATCATTCATATTTTGTCATACACATGAACAACACTCAACGTTGTATCTCTTGAGAGACCCATAAGTTGAGTACTACACAACCATACACGACATACGACTGGATTCAACAAACTCCAGACTTGAATTTGAAACCAAGACGGGGAAGCTATATTATCACCTTCATGTTGGACTCTAACATGGCTTCCAAATGGTAGTAAGGACCGCTTCAATGGTACCGGCAGGTATTTGAAGGGGAAAATAAAAAAATATAAAAATACTTATTACATAAAGCAGACTCCGGGATCCACCGGACTAATAGTGGATGTGGCTGAGGTTAAGGAGCCAAGCGGGCTTCGAAACCACAGCCTTTTTGCTGGAAGCGAGTCAACTTGACAGCTTGACTTGGTCTACAAACTGACGCACCGATACACACACACACCATGTGTGACAAGTTGAAATGCTTTGCATATGAATGTCTTTAGATAGTATGCATCCCTTCGCTGGTTCAAAAGATACAGTTAGCTCAACTGTTGGTGAACATCAGAAACATTAGTTAATTGCGACTGAACTAACCTGAAATGGCATTTAACCTGAACTGACAGGTCATGTATGCGACCCGTTCGTGTCGTAAAATCGCATCCAGTTTTAGATTAAACGGGCTATCAAATGCCTCAAATGCATGCTTCGAATCTTTCATCTATTGGTATTAGTACCAACGATCATCGAGGGTGTCGTGTCGACACCCCTCGTAAATAATGGTTCATCAAATGTCCCGCATGTCCAGGATTAAAGTTGTCGCAAAATGTAGAGCACAAAGGGGATCGCCTTCTGTTCCTTCATCGATTATGGAAAGGAAACCATGCATTTAAAAAGGAGAGGGAAGTTATTTTTATTTACCCACGTAACAAAACCAACAATGCACTATTTCATTTGCCGAATTCACATATGACGTCCAATTTTTTTCGCGAGCTTTTTATAGCACTATTGATTGCTGGTTAGAGACTGAGTAGCCTTGGTGGTGAACATACATCATTTTCTTGAAAAATCCGCGAGAAAGAGGTCGGGGCGTAAGAAATATAGTGAAAAGTGAAGGAGCTAGAGCCACTTTATCCCACAGAGCTAAAGGTCAGCATCATGAAAAGCAGGGAGGGAACATGGAGCTCCTGGGTCCCCTACGGTCCTACGCCTGTGGAAAGAGAAAATACAGGCTTCCCATACACTCAATCACAGTCCTGTTCTGCAATCAGTGGAAAGCAGCAGACACACGGAATAATTCTTGATATATTAATCAAATGCCAATTAAGGTTACGAGAGAAATTACCGCCTGGGCAGAGTTCAAGACGTACCAATACAAATCGGAAGCCGAAATAGTGCATCATTATTTGGGAAAGCGTTCAATAATGACAATCTCCTTGGCATATCTCTGCTATGACGTGCAAATCTTTTCTTTTCTTTTCATCTTAATGCAACACGGCTGTTTTTTTGGCGAACGAAGTCCTCCACCACATACACACTGCAGTTGCGAATATACTCAGAACACTTTGACCACCAGGGCGTCCCTGAACGGGGGTATTCTCACTACGGGCCCAAGGCAGCAGCAAATTAAAAGGTATAATTGGCGACAAACAGGAAATATTTAGACATCACGTTATCAGCATAATATTCATTTAGAACGACCTCCACATCCACGTGCAACCACAAACGGAAAGTTGTGAGACTTGGAGGATATTTTACAATTGACTTACCACTGGCGAGCTAAATGAGTGTCTAGATCCATCTGCACATTTGGACGGGCATGTGATGTGCAGACTGTGCTGCTTTGACCTGCCCTGCCTTGTGAACACGTTGGCCGAGTTGTCCATTATACTACCATATCCAAAATTGACGATTTAGAGGTAATAAGCGTGCTTAATTGATGGTGGTTCGCGACTTCGATGAAAAACCACTTGGCCACCTGACCTGACCTGACTAAGAATTGACTCTTAGTTCCCTCTTAGGACATCACTGCTGAGCGGCGCGATACATGTTGGAATGTTGTGTACCACACGGTCGGCAAAGGCTGCCCCAGCAGCTATGCCAAATGGCGGCGTGCCAGCGCGCACCGTTTTTACGTCGTCGCGAGAAAATAAAACCTGAGGGTGTTGCATCGCCTGGCCCCGACACGGGCAAGGGTTTTAGTTGCGTCCACATCTACCGCCACATCTGCAGCCACATTTGCCGCCACATCTGCCGCTCCATCTGCCGCGACATCTGGCCGTCACATCTGCCGCCCTATGTGCCGCCACATTTGCCGTGACACGTGCCGCCACATCTCCCGCCACATCTGCCATGCATCAGCTCGGATCGGCGACAGGTCGAGAGTTGGCGGAAGTGCAGGCCAGCGCTGTTTATACAACCGCGAGCGTGGTGATCACATCAGACGGGAGTGTTCCTCCACACGCCGTGCGGCGTACACCATGTCGGTGTGGGGGGGGGGGTGGAGAATGCTGGGGACGACGCGGTGCCACTTCACTCACGATCGCCGCCTCGCCTAGGTTTGTTTTTGTTAAGAGATACAGGGAAACTCTTCTAAAGCTTCAACGTGAAGTGAAATCCCACGAAACGTACATGGAAAATAAAACCTGAGTGGTAATCAGCCGATAACTTCTTAGCACGGGGAAGTCATTCGGAATGGAAGAGCAGCTTAGTTCCACAAGACAACACAAAGACGATCCTGCGAATTGGGGGAACTTCTTACTTCAACGCTGTAGGACTCGACGAGCAGGTTTCATCCAAGGTCGTTGCGGTGCGATAGGTAGAAATTGAGAAAAGCACAGCATGTTTTACTTTCCTCGAAGTCAGCCCTAGAGTGCACCTCAACCTGATGCTACCATTTACTACGACGAGCTCGAAGGCCAAGTAGGAGCTACGTGAACAATGGGAAATTTAGCAGCCTCGGCGGCCAGGACCGGTGGGACTCTTCGATACGATTCTATACATATAAGAACATCATTCAGATTGACATCATCTAACCCTTTAACCATCTGAAGCATCTCAATCAGATCACCACGTAATCACTCATGCCTGAGTGAGTACATATCTAATGTCACAAGCCTCTCTTTGTATTCTAGATTCCTAGTCCGCTGATAAGCCTAGTAGCTTTGCGCTTCCTCTTTCTAGCATACCATGTATCCTTGTCTACAGAAGGAATCTATGTATGCCTGTGCACAATATTCCAAGTTGTGTCGCACATAGGAAAAGTGCAATTTTTCACCGCTTTCTTGCTCTTATATTGAGCACGTTTATTTATGATTCCTAACGTTATAATCCCCTGTTTCTAACGTCCATATTATAAGCAACGCATTGGGATTCGGAATTATATTTGCGCACCTTCCGATTTCTTTGAAATTTTCAGAATATGACCTTCGTCGTTTTCCAAGGTAAGCCAGAGCCCAATTAGTCAGTATCATAAGCAATTTGGCCAGCAGAGATAAAAAGGCAATTGCGATCAAGAACGGGGTACCGCATAACTTTCGGAGCACTTCATTTAATGGAATATTCCAACGCCAAGACGTCCGCCGTCCATCAAGGATACAGCACATGCTCTACGTGATCTTCAATGACACCGTTAGACCTCATGTGACCGAAGTTAGTTTTCCTCATGCACGATGTTAATTTACGTAGCACGGAATAAAATAAAGGTAAATACATACAGGTAATAAAGGTAAATACAACATAAATACAATATAATAAATATATAAGTAAATACAACATACAAGGTAACATAAATGCATGGTCTGTTTTCAAGTCATAGTCTAAATGAGCTATAGCTAGAGCACATCGAACAACATGGCCATTCATGTTTACGGTTTCATCTCCCTTCGCAAAAAATCAAAATATGGGCATTATGCAATTGTTTTGGGCATCTCATAGCTTCGTCCCATTCAGCAACGCATTCAGAAACGTATTCGTCAATATCCTCTGATTCTGCTGAAAACAAATTAACAGAGCAAACGCAGCCGTGTCCGTACAAACACCATGAATCGGTTTTTTTCTACGACAAACGATTTCACCTACAGAGATTCGCAGGTCATCGATGTCAAATCTGTGGTATCGCATAACTAGTAGTGGAATTCACTTATTGGAATAATTCAGACGCTTGTGCGATCGCTACCAAGGTAGTATCACGTGGCCATTCAAGTTCACCACTTGATCTCAGCTCAAGGCATAATATAGCATTATGCTCTATGGGAAATTTACAGGGTATTGAATAACATTTTCCAGAATAAAATGATCGGATGCGTCTTAGCGCCTATTAATCTCCCATCGGGCAAGTAAGCAGCACATCCGAGCATGTGACCTTGTCACCGTTTGACCTCAGGTCACGAGTGATGAAAAGTAGATAACAAAAGTGGCCAACTGGTGTGCCGTGTGATTGATAGACGAACCAATAAGTGAAACCTATCTTAGCATTCATACATGCGCAATCCATCCAGAAAACAACACTGCGTGACTTGATCTCTGTCGGTTGTACATTTCATCAGGTCTTGCAATGCTAAGGTATCTCTTGAGCTGAGGTCAAATGGTGACCTTGAGTAACCAGTTGATTCAGTTTGCCGCGTCCTCCATTGGTAGCGGTCGCGCAAGTGTTTGTATCATTCCAATAAGTGAATTCCCTATTAGTTATGCGGTACCCCAAATTAGATCTGGATGACGTTTTGAACCTCTGTTGACAGTTTGTCGTAGAAACAAAATCGTTTCATGACGTTTGTGCCGACACCGCTGCGGTCGTTCTGGGTTTCTTTTAGACGAATCAGAGGATATTTGCGAAAACGTGTCTGAATGCGTTGCTGAATGGGACGCTAGCGCTACCGGATAAAATGTATGACCGACAGAGGTCGGGTCAAGCTGTTTGCTGTTGTCTGGATTTATTGTGCAGGCATCGGTGATCAAGTAGTCGTCAGTTGTTGGCTCGTCTATAAACCAGATAGTACACCAATTAGCCACTTTTATTGTGTGCATACATTTCATCGTTCGTGACCTGAGGTCAAAGTTGCCAAAATCCATAGCTGGAGATCCCGGGTGGGTCGAGACGTCTGGGGACCCTTCCCCCGGTTCGATACCCTGCTAATGTTAGTTTATCATTTCCCCTATTCAATCGGAAAATTTGTCTGGAAAATAAGGACTTGGGCACGCCTAGCTTCGTGAGAGATCTCCAGCGCTGCCAAGGCCGCATGCTCGGATGTGCTGCTTCGTTGCCAGATTGGAAATTAATCGGCTCTAAGATTCATCCAATAAGTGTGTGTTGGACAGTGTTATTGGGTACTCTGTTAATGGAGATACAGCATGGTTAAAAGCAGCTTTTGTGAACAATGTCATACGGTGAGATTGTACGTCGCATGCTTCAAAGCGCGGCATCTCCGAGCCATAGCCAATGCCTTTTATGTTAATTCATTGCGTCAAGCAAATTTGCATGGACGTTGCAAGGTACCTGATACAATTACATGATACCCTTATCTTACATATCTTCTGCCAATAGAGATGAAACCGTGACGTTGATGGGCTATTTTTCCCAATGTGCTCTTTCCACCAGCTACTTAGACTAAAACTTGCAAAAATCATGTACCTATATCCAATTTGTCACCAGCATGTTATTCGGTATTCAGTAAATTGATATCGTGAATTAGGAAAAATAACTTTGGCCACCTAAGGTCAAACAGCTACATTGAATTTCACGTAATTCGATGTGATACATCCTTGATGGAGTGTGGACATATTGATGTTGGAATCATCTCGCTAAATGGAATACCCTGGCAGTCATGCGGTACCCCCAATTTTGACCGCGATGACGCTGCTATCTATTGAGGTCAAATTGCTTGTGCTACTGAATAATTGGGCTTTGACATGCCTTGGCAAGCGATGAAGATCATACCAGCCTGAGTCTGGAACATGGGGAGGAATGCAGGGGTATGAGGAGGAGCCGAACGGCCCGGGGATGAATGGCGGAGTCTGATGAGGGATCGAAGAGTCTAGATAGGAATAAGTGAGTCTGAGGATGAACGTAAAGTAATGTGAAAGGCTGGGGATGAACTGACGTATCTAGTGATACACTGAGGTGTCTGGAGTTTCGAGCAGTCCGGGGAAGATCAAAAGAGTAGTCGTAGAACTGAGGAGTATGGAGAGGATTGCGGAGGGGGTCTCTGGAGAATAGCCGATTAGCCTGGGAAGCAACGAAGAGGTTTGGTATGATGAAGGAGTCTGGGAAGGAACAGGAGAGTATGGAGAGGAACGGATGAGTACCGACAGGATCCAGGATGTCTAACGAAGGAACATGGGGAGGAACGGAATGGTCTAGGCTGAACTCTTCCACTTCTCTCTAGACTCATCCGTTACTCCCTAGACTCCCTCGTTCCGTCTTGGATCCCTCGCTCCTCCCCATATCCCTGCATTTCTCCCCAGAAACAGAGTTCCACCACGGCTCCCCAGTTCCTGATCAGGCTCCCAATTACTTCTGAGACTCCACCGTGCCCCTTGATAATCCTTAGCTTCTTCCCGGGATCCTCGACTTCTCTCTAGACCTCTCCACTCCTCCCTAGACTCATTCGTTCCTCCACAGACTCCTCAGTCCATAACCGGACTCTCCTGTTCCTTCAATGACTCCTCCATTCATCTGCAGACTCTCCGGTCCTCTCCAGATTCCTCTGTTCCTCTCCAAATTTATCGGCGCCTCCCTAGTCTTCAGGTCATTCCCAGATTCTTCTTTCCTCCCAAGACACCTCAGACCTTCTCCAGACCTAACCGCTCCTCTCCAAATCCTCCACTTATCCTCAGATGCCTTCAGATTCCCCATTCCTCCCCAGACTCCTCCATTTCTCTTCCCCATATCCGGTCCTCCCTGGACCCTTTATACGTCTTGATTGATTATTTAGGTTTAAGGGTGCGCCGACTACAAGGTCATTTAGCGTTCATCTTTTAAACTTCCTCATTCCTTCCCAGATTGCTTCGGTCATCTCTCGACTCCCCACTTCTGCCCCAGACTTCCGTTCCTCTCCAGACTTTTCCGTTTCTGTCTAGACATCCGTTCATCTCCAGACTTCCGCTCCTATTCACTCTTCTATTCTGTTCTACTCTCATGTTTCTCCCCATAAAAAACTGACATCTGAAGCGTTATTTCTACTGTATGTTCCCCGAATTATCCACCAGATACAAAACAATCAGAATAAGCACAAAGACGCGCAAAAGCGGTACAGAACAAGCTTTTAAGCACAGGCGGCGTTCAGCTCGCTCTCCGGGACGTCGAATGTGACGGCTGTCGTCAGCCGTCACATTCGGCGGCGAAGTACGACCACGTCACACGAGAAGTACGGCATGGTGTGTGTTCGCCACGAAAACACCCAGATGGTGTTTTCGCGCTATGCGCACTTGTTTTGCCGGCGAGTGGGGGAAACAAGCAAATACACGTTGTAACCACACGACGCACGTGCGCACGGGCACGCCACGTGTCCTAATCTCTGCGGGGGAAGCAAGTAAGTAAAAGTTCTGGCCTCGAGAGGATGGATGTCCGCCCCCGCAGATCGCTTTACCACGTGTAGCGCGAAACGGCGCATGGCAGCGCGATGAGGTTGGCGTAGCTAATGGTACATTGCTTGTGCGTCTTTTGAGGCACTTGTTCGGGTCCTGTCAGAGCGTCGGACCACTGAGTATCATGTAGATATGCTCGTTTGGCCGGATTTTTAGTGAATTCGTGGTCACAGTCGGGTGCATGCCGTAAATATTGGCAAAATATCACGTTGCGTGGTTCAATGGTACTATTTGACCGTACGCACGTAATGTCAGCGAACTGTTTTTACGACAGCCAAGGTCGCTGACCTCGGATGACCTTTGTCGTATCAATATGCGTGATAGGATGTTATAATTTGGTAACAGGCTTTCTTGGTGCTGAATTTGATATCAGTGTTCGCCAATTTTAACACTAGACAGATATTAGTTCGTCTTCCATCACGCACGTTTTGGAAACTCGTAAACTGATATCGGGTGGGATGTTTTGACTTGACATATGGGTTTACCTGTAGGCAGGGGGGTCATGTATGGTATTAATAGATTCATGATGTCCAAAGCTACACGTTGATAGCCAGTTTGAGGAATATTGCTGCATACCGAGTGCGTAAGAGGCGATTGTGAAGTCAACCGGTAAATCCATTGAATCATTCGATAGGTGCCTTGGGATATATATCATGCCAAGCAACACACTGGTTTTGGCTTTGTTGTCGATTAGAAGCCAGTCGGTCTGGGGTTTCGAGGGTCTGGGTTTGGGTTTCGAGAGTCTGGGTTTGGCACCTCTCCCTCGACAGGGGGGGGGGACGCTGAAATGCTCTCGGTAGGGAATTATTAAGTTGACTTCAGCATATTTCCCTTTTAGGTTTCGGACCAATCTAGGGTGACTAGGTTCGGACGTCCAATTCAGTTCTAGTTGTCACCAGAGAAGTGAAGATTAGGAACTTCACATACAATTTTGAAACCCCGCCTCATTCCTGGGGTATCCTCTTCCCGCCCCACCTCGCACCGTCGGGACGACCCGCCCCCTCGAGCCAGTGTCTCCCCAACCCCATCCAGCCCCCATGGCCAGTGCCCCACCCCCACCCGACCCTGCCTTTGGGCCAACCCGAGCACCCCGTAGTCAAGCCGAGGCCTGAGCCGGGATCCGGAGCCCCATCCCCCACCCAGGAGTTGCCAACTCTTTTGAGTCAGACGACTCAGCCACACCATCACCGCCCCACATGCGGCTGCAAGGGTGTGATCACTACCAGTAATGCAAACACGCACCACTTAATTCTTGCTCCAGTGATATACGAGATTCCTCATTTCCTCTTGGGTAGAATTCAAGGAATGTCGTCCACGTAAACATTGATGTCCGCTTTTCACGGCACCCAATGGCGCGACGACGACCCCTACAATTCTAACATATAGATACTCACTCCGCGCTTTATATAGATAACCGAAATTCTACGCGTCTCGGACACCCTTCTCCACCGCAAAACCAAACTTGCGAACAACCTCAACTATGTCACAGTGACAGTCCAAATCGCACAAATTGAGCTCACTGTCATTTCCCTGTGTCATCGCCCTACACCAACACTGTCTTCATCTTCCGCTGCAAACCTCTTCGGTCTTCTCCCACATGATCACATCCCTGTCACATCCGTCACATCCCTGTCTGGTGCTTGGCGATCCCAACGCCTAACACCAGGCACGAGACTGAAATACCACGTCCCGACATGGCCACCGCTTCGATACACTCTCAACACCCACGACATGGCATTTTTAAATGGCGAAACAATCACAGCACCGACACTGCACCGTACCGCCCATCTGCCATTGATCTCTCCTTTGCTTCGGCTGCTGCCCCCCCCCCCCTCTTATCGTGGCACGTGCAGCCCGACTCACTTTTTAGCGATCGCTTCCCTATTCCATGCTTGAATGAAATGGATTGAAATTCCGTCCTCCCTATATGTCATGCTTGAACGCCCAGCCCAATCTAATGATTATTCGTTTATATACCGCCGGAACGTTCGCATCGCAAAATGACCGTCTTTTACCCGGGGAATAGACACTGTCTACCACCGAATCCCCCTCCCCCTAATGTTGGTTTTCCTCAATATAGTTTTGCTGTCGGCAGAACGTCACATCCCCATATTCGTCGTTCCCTCAGCCAAAAGGGCGCGATGTGATGGAACGAGTGTCAACGCGCCGCCCGGCCAATGGGCAGCGGACTGAGCGGAAATTCCGTCAAAATCTCACCCCACAGTCAATCAGACGCCCGCGATGTCAATCAACGTTTTCAGCAAACTATCCTTCAGGTTAGAAAGCAACGCTGGCGACAATACTTGCATGTGCGCAGTTCTTCTCTTGGAATTAATTTATACCGAATTGGTATCTGGGGCAAAAATGTACTTCATTCTTCATTCAGCTCGCTCACGGCCCATTCACCGTTCAATGCGGCATCGCCCACTCCCGGCCAGACAATATCGAGCATTTTATCACTCACCATCTTTCTTATCATGATCAATGACGTTCGTGAGAACTTTCTCTGGTTGCCACTTCCAATATGCCATTTACGACGACGATTTGGCCATATGGTGCACTCACCGATCGGCAGATAAAGTCAACCATGCTATGCAACGCGCCACGAATCACATTGGTACTTGATGCTCCCTTTGGGGGTTTGCATATCTCACCCGCTAAACTTTCACCATGCTTTTCCCTCGGCTTGCCACATATATTTCGACCGCACCACCGCTTCGATTGAATTAGCTACACTTTGGGCGAAATTCCGGTACTATCAGGTCAACCAATGGCACGTGAGCGACACCAGGGTGATGGGAGAAAAGGTTGTACCGAAATCCTCTGTCGTCAATTTGTTCGGTATGTGAAACTGGAATTTTTACGGCGCAATATTACCAATTTGTGCTCCGAATCGGCCCGGTTTCAATCGGCAAAGCTTGTGAACCAATGGGCCAACCTACACGAATCCGACACCACAGTGTTGCCACAATTACCAAACCGGCAGTGGAAACATTTTTGGTGCATGTGGAAAACGCACACGGGGGAGGGAGTGGGTACAAAAAAGCGGTCTTCTTCATCGCTTTTCACGATCGAATCTGGCGCTGGAAAATGTCAGTGATGAACCGCTGTGGTCCGCACTACCCGGCTTTATTTAGCGGCTACCCTTTCCCATCGACAAACGGCACCCGCTGCAAGCCAGGGATCAGCGATCGCGATCAAGGTGGTGTTATGACCCGTACAATCGGCTCTGCTTCCCACCACCTCAACATCCCTATTAGAATCCCATTCCTTATGAAAACTGGTAGCCACGCGTAGCGCATCGAATATACTGTACCTACAATCAAGGCTGTCCCGAACCATTAATAAACATCATTTTCGCCCTTCTCAGCAGGTTCATTGTATCGATGGATCAAGATACCTTTACTTTGATGGATGCCAGGTTTGCTGGAGGCAAACTTCTTTGATTGATTATTGATTGATTCTTTGATTGATTATTGGAGTTTAAGGGCGCACCGACTACAGGGTCATTTGGCGCACATTCAGGAGGAAACTTCATAGGTCGAGAATTATACAGGCGCCCTCGCTGCCACGCCAGCCAAGGTACAGTGGGAAGGATTTTATAGCTTATGCTGGGTTAGTGTAGTTTAGCTAATTTTGGGTACCTCGGGCTAGATTCGCTCAGGGAGGAGGGAGGGGTAATTTGCACGGTGTATTTGTAGGCTATGCATTGAGGTACTTTTACCCTTCTGAACACAAAAACATGGTAGTAGGGCTGGTGAGCATTTAGTACAACATCGCTCAATTTATGTTTCGCGAAACATTACTGCAAGTGTAACAATCGCTATCGTTGCAGACACTGCTGGGGGATGAGCACCCAGCGCTTCTCGAGTTCCTGCTCGATTTCCTCCATGGCACTGAATTAGAACGATCAATTTGGAGTCAAATGCTACCATCCTCTCCGTACTCGCATGCACACACTTTATTTTCCAATAGGTAGACAGGGACTAGAGTATAGGTAGACAATATGTAGACAGGGACTTAGAAAGTTGTTAGGGCTTTAGGGCGCACCGACTTCAATGGTCATGTAGCGCCTAGGTAGACAGGAACAGATCCAAGTTGGTAAAAACAGACTTCTGCCCTTTTAATTAAGTGGTCTTCCAAACAGCGTGGTTCTTCCTCCTTCGGGTTTTTCCAAGCTTTCAAAATACATATTCGCCTGCAGGTGCGAAGTTGAACCCGGACGGCCACGGCTTGCCCTGGAAGTATCGGCCTCCGCTTCGTTTCTAGGTCGTAGGTGGTGAGCGGAGCCTGTGCGGAGGTCGGGATGCTGGCCACCCCACACAGGTACTGTCATCACACCCCACACACACACCCCACACATGTACTGTCATCACACCCCACACAGGTACTGTCATCACACCCCACACATGTACTGTCATCACACCCCACACATGTACTGTCATCACACCCCACACATGTACTGTCATCACACCCCACACATGTACTGTCATCACACCCCACACATGTACTGTCATCACACCCCACACAGGTACTGTCATCACACCCCACACATGTACTGTCATCACACCCCACACATGTACTGTCATCACACCCCACACAGGTACTGTCATCACACCCCACACATGTACTGTCGCTTGTCACACCCCACACATGTACTGTCATCACACCCCACACATGTACTGTCATCACACCCCACACATGTACTGTCATCACACCCCACACATGTACTGTCATCACACCCCACACAGGTACTGTCATCACACCCCACACATGTACTGTCGCTTGTCACACCCCACACATGTACTGTCATCACACCCCACACATGTACTGTCATCACACCCCACACATGTACTGTCATCACACCCCACACAGGTACTGTCATCACACCCCACACATGTACTGTCGCTTGTCACACCCCACACATGTACTGTCATCACACCCCCACATGTCTGTCGCTTTTGCATGTCTGTGTCCCTGTGTGATCTCCTGTGCGGAGGTCGGATGCTCACCCCACACATGTACTGTCGCTTGTCATGCATGTCTGTGTCCCGTGTGTGATCTCCTGTGCGGAGGTCGGGATGCTGGCCACCCCACACATGTACTGTCGCTTGTCATGCATGTCTGTGTCCCGTGTGTGTGATCTCCTGTGCGGAGGTCGGGATGCTGGCCACCCCACACATGTACTGTCGCTTGTCATGCATGTCTGTGTCCCGTGTGTGTGATCTCCTGTGCGGAGGTCGGGATGCTGGCCACCCCACACATGTACTGTCATCACACCCCACACATGTACTGTCGCTTGTCATGCATGTCTGTGTCCCGTGTGTGCCTGTCCTCTACGCCACTTTCTTTGTGTGCGTTATGTATCTTGTTTGCCCGATACCGGATCTCACATAAGCCGGCTTAAACATACTCTTTTCTAAACGTAGCATATTTCTAGATGACACTTTTCATCCGCTGAGGGATAAAAACAAACAAAAACACACGGGGTTTGGGTACACAGCTCTCATGGCATGAAAACATAATCATGTGACCGGCAACGGCAGGCTCTGCAATACAGAGCATTTATATAATAAGAATGCACGGACGTTAATGAGAATGCTGTGATGACAACTGCTGACAATCGATAATTTAATAAAACAGGTATACTTCTGAGTGAAGGAGCCAGGCCTTCAAACGAAACGAAAAAGTTGCTGAGGTAAGTTGCAAAAGCGCAGAGGTCGTGCCGACTATGTTGGACCACGTAATGGCATTTTACCGCATATGTGCGATAAAAAGAATGGCTCAGGCTTCGCCCTCGCACGTCATTACAAATTAAGTATATATATTTCCTCACTTCACGCAGTATAAAACATCGGCTGCCAAGCAGTGAATGTGTCATCTTTGCCACCACACACTGGCGCTTCACGTGCAAATACATCTGGCGCATGGCAGACTTCAAATGGTCAGTGTAGAGCACGGAGGGAAGAGCATTAACACGAGCAGATTCCAATCTACTGACCCATACCGGACGACGATATCATTACTTCCCATGTACAGCGACTAGGTGGATCAAACGCGACCTCAGCACATTACTGTCGTATACACTTCACGATGCAAAGCTAACAGAACATTACACAAATCAAACCGAACGGGTCAACGCAACGCTTTGGGAGGACTTAGCCAACGCGAACAAGCAAATACCCCAGAAGATGCGGCCAGAAGAACTCGGCTTCAAAACTCGTCATGCTTGTACAAGGCTTCGCCAAACTCAGTTGCCTGTGACCCGACAAAGAGGTCATACTTGTCGAGCACTTCCTGCTTGGTGAGCTCTTGGTCACTGTCGACGTCCGATTCGCGAATGAGGTGCTTGGCCTCAGCCAATGAGTTGTCGTAGTCGGGAGGGATGATCCAGGCGGACACCTGTCGGAGGATATTACGTCACGTCACTATTCGACACGCAGTACTGTCGGTCGCAAAGGCAGACTGATAGCTCCATATGTCATCAAAATTGAATAGTTCGATTCCAATGTGGTTACGTTTATATGTTAACTGCCAAGCAATGTTTGTCGAATAGTTTTTCGTTACTACGCAGGAGCATGGATTTCTTATGAATTATTGCATGTGCACTAGCGGATCTAGGGCGGGTGAACGGGGTCATGCCCTCAGACGGCCCGAGGGGGGGGGGTAAATGACCTCGAGACATCAGCCCGATAACACATACTGCAACCTGAGTTCATGAAATTACAAGAATAATGAAGACTCATAATGCCAGCTCTAAATTCAATGAGAAACCATTAAGTCTCCAGACTTCAATATATTATGCTCAATAGCATTCGCTTAGCTTCCGGCTGTTACCTTCATCACAGCGTTTTTATCAGACACACACGAACATCCGATGCAGGCAAAAAGCAAACCGACAAACACTGAAAACATGACATTTCACAGGCGGTATTTCTGATCGCGGTAACTTCACGAACATGCACGATTTTCTCCCCGCATAAATACGAGTACATCATACGACAAATATACATACCCGGTACATAAACGCCTCAGTGAGACGGGGTGAATAGACCGCCCTACGTCGTGCCTTGCATGCATCTGGTGTCATGTTGGCATGATGCCATCAATGACTACGGATGATATTCCCACATCACATTCCCACCCAACTACTCACTCGCTAGCTCACTTATCCGCCAAGACCTCTGTGTGCAAGTGCACAACAACAACAAACAAAAAATCCGTAAATAAGTAAATAAATACGTAAATAAATCAGTAAATATATATATATATATATATATAATATTCGGTTGCAGCATCTTCGTGGAAGACAACTGCAGTATCACTCCAGTGTAAAATAAGCCATGTATCAGCCAACAACTGAAGATGGCGTCAGGTTCCATGACGCTACGTGGATGCTGAGTGCAGGTAGGAAGACCCTGATGCACTTTCATCGGCAATTTTCAGCTCTGTTACGCCTTTACAGCGTCTCAGTACCTGGAGGCGTACTGATTCCGCTGATACTTCACTGTCAATATGAAGCTTTCTCATGTGATCCCTAAACGCTGTTGGTGAGGTGTGGGGTTTGGGCCCATGCACTGCATTGGTTATATAGCGCGTTTGTGAGGTGTGGCCTATTGCGTTGAGAAAATGTTCATTGAAGCGGAGTCCAAGGTGAAGTATTGTTTCAATTAGATGTGTGTGGCCTTGGCTTAGTGCATCATATACCGTTTGTGTCATAGCCACACATAGGTGAAAGAATAATCACTTGGGACATCGCTTGATTGAACATTTGAGCAACGCCGCAAGCTATACATGTATACTTATTCTGACCTCTTCGCTATCCAGGTAACCATTTCCATCCTTGTCGCGGAAGCTTCTGAACTGCTCCCTTTCTTTCTGAACCCACTCTGGCTCCTCGCCTCCAGCTCCGCCATCGAACATGTCACCTGGAGAAGGCGGAACAATCCCAGCACACCCCAGCCGTCTGGTCACACGTCACACCATCATTTACACGGGCATAATTTACATCACCATCGTAAAGTTGGAATGGTGGGGTGAATACGGAACAAACGACATTAATGCATCACAAGCAATGGCAAGCCAGAAGACTTTCCTAATGGCGGATCCAGGAGGTGCCGAGTGATATTTAGGACGTGCCCAATTCAACCACTACTACAAGGAATGGCGCCACGAGGGTGACACTTTGCCAATGTCGGATCAAGAAGAGGGAGAAGTGAAGTCAGGACAAAAGAGCAAAATAAATGGCATGCAGTAGTGGAACCAGGACATTTTCCCAATGACCCATAATTGTAGTGGCCTTCCCACTTGGGCCTCTCGGGACCCTCTCTAGTTCATTCCCCAGTGACGACCCTGGTCAAAAACCTCATGGTATTGCTGTTATACATGAATGGGAAAATAATCGGTACTTTTGGCACTGACTACGATGAATGGCCAACCACAAAAAACAAATGATACCCACCCATAATCAGGCTCCTGGATACGCCATTGGCTGTTGTGCAATTGCATGTGTGGACATGAACTGGTACTTTGGATCATTAGGGATAATTTATGCCCTTGCACGCCCATACATGCACAATATTACCGATGTAAAATACGCAGTTCCGAATGGTTTTGATCAATTTCACATTGCTTTGCCTCCTGACATCGACATTGAGGAATCTTTACAATTGTAACATTATAAGTGTACATATACGTAGTCGGATCCTCGTGACATCGCTACGAAAAGCATTGGAATCCAAATTACAAAAGAAATCATACGAAAAGGGACGGATTGTCGTCAAACAGAGCTAAACAACGCAACTAGATTTTAATGTGGCCAGTTAAATACCAATGGCACAAAGACACAACCAATAGGCAGATTTTAAT
Source organism: Ashinkailepas kermadecensis (assembly GCA_034440615.1). Lineage (NCBI taxonomy): Eukaryota > Metazoa > Arthropoda > Thecostraca > Neolepadidae > Ashinkailepas > Ashinkailepas kermadecensis. The sequence continues at coordinate 53,674 of JAOTOM010003440.1, forward strand.
GCATACGAAACTGGGTGGGCATCGGAAAAAAAATCCGCATCAGATTAACAGGACATAGACTGACAACAACTTTCACTGACAATCTTCACTCAATTCCGCATGGATACCACGCTTAGATAGCGGCGATTGGTCTCTATGAGCGCGTCGTGCCATACACTGTAATTATATTGAATATTCAATGGAAAAACGCTAAAAGCTCATAATGAGAGGATGATAGAGCAAAACTCATCACCAAGGAGTGAACCAATGGCACACGCTTTCAGGAGATGTACACAACTGGAAGTCTTCCTTGACATAATACTAAAATATTACACTACGCAGGTTAACTATGTGTAAACTCCCATCCGTTTCATCATGTATTTATGCATTCACGAATAGGCAAAACCAAGCTATAAGTGAAAGCAAGTAACAATAAAGAGAATGAGCCGTTTCAAAACAGATGGCTTACCAATGTATTCGTCCTCAGTGATTTTTCCGTCCTTGTTTTTGTCAATGTCTTCGACGGTTTCCAATATTACAATCTCCTTCATGTGGTCGACCTCCTCTGGATGTAAGAAGTGGGCGAACTCATTTCGGGTCAAATTCCCGTCCTTATCCTGCAACAACATGGAAGGAGGGGTTTAGGGCGCATCGACTTCGTTAGTTATTTGGGCTTTAGGGCGCTTCGACCAGAATTGATCATTCGCGCCCAGGCGCATCGACTTCATTGGTCATGCAGCGCCCAAACATGGAAGGACAAGTCAGCGCGAATCCCAGACGGAAACTATTTGGGTTAGCCCCACCGAACATCCGAAAGGGCCTCAGAGCGGCTCAGAGCGGACTTGGTGCAACATGCAGGCTCCACGGTGGCCGCATTCAAATTATGGTAGCTCACTTATCCAGATCAATTTGTGGCGAAAACGGAGTTTTTCATTACACATACAACTCACTTGTCATGCAGGCGGGCACAATGCAGGCATGAGAACAAACTCTGACATCAGAAATGAACTCCAACTTGGGTGAAGTTACAATGTCCCTAAACGTACCACAAAGGTGTGGAAGCAGCACTTTGAACATTGTGATGGTGTCGCACGGGCGTAAAAGGGGGCCAATATTGTGAACATTCTGGATCCACCATTGGGACACGCAACCACTCAAGGTCCCACCACACGCATCACCGTTCAATACATTGAAAACAACACATACATCACCCGAACGTAATGTACGCCTGGCGTCACGTCATGGCTAAAGCAAAAACTACTTTACCTGTCGATGTTTGCCGTTGTAAAAAGTGCAGCCGGCCAAAACATGAACAGCTTGGTGGATTTCCATTCAACCATACGTGAATATGCCAGATACATGACAACTGTACATGTGGATCACAGCACACAACTCGCCAGCCTTGAACACATCACTCGCACAGGACCCGGGTCGTCGGGGAGGGCCAAGAGCCGGCATGAAGGGTCCTTGAGCAGATGAGGGCCGGAACCGCACAGGGGCCCCTTGCATGAGAGAGGAGGCCCAAGCTTTTGAAGAGGAGATTCTGACCAGACGGAGTGTGCTGAGCCACGAAAGAGGGTCTCTGAGCCGACGGATGGGCCCTGGGTCGGACGTGCAGAGCCATTGGGTCGACTTTGGCTCACGCTGATGGAAAGGGTCTCAGAGCTGACAGCGGGCCTCAGGCCGATAAAGAGACCCCGAGCTTCAGGTACGATCCTGGCTGAAGCGGAGAATTCCCGGTGCTACGTAAATGGCTCCTAAGCCCATGAAGAGGCCCGGGCTGCTACGCAGGAGTGGCGTTTCCAAGGGGTGAAGGGGTGCCCGCTCCCTATCGAGTCCAATGGAGCCCTCCAGGCGACCGCCCTGAGGGGCAGAAATGTAACCGAAGAAATGCTTAAGTACATCTAATAGCTTGTGTGGAAAGTGCCCTTGACACGTGAAGAGGTCCACCCTGATGGCTAGCAATGGCCGTGAAGACAAGAGAGGACCCACCCGAGAGCTGGAGAGCCTATACCAGCTGGAAAGAGCAGTCTCAGCTGGATTGATTGGTTGATTATTTGGGCTTAGGGGCGCATCAACTGCTACTGGTTATGTAGCGCCCAAGTATCAGCTGGAATTGGCCCCTAACGGCTGAAGAATAAAAAGGCACGTGGCTGGGATGCTCTTTGGGGCTGAAGGGGCACCTGAGGGATGAACAGGACCAATGCGAGCTGAAGAGGACTAGTGAGGGCCCATCTCAGATCTGAAATTCCCCGAGATGAAAGCTAGACAGGACTATTGGGAACTGTGATGGGCCCCTACAAGCAGGAGAGGGCCTTGGGCGATGCAGAGGGTCTCCTGAGAGTCAGATAGGACTGGACTGGGATTCTTCTGATGTTGAGAGCGGCCCCTTATGGATGAACAAGGCCACCCGATATTTTAAAAAAAATCACTGTTGGCTGGCAATTGGGGTGAGGAATACAGAGGGCTAGCCTCAGACCTAGAACCACGAGACCCTCTTGAAACCACGACAGCTGTCGATAACTACGAAGGATCCCTAGCAGCATGAGAAGGCCCTCGAGGGCGAATAGAGTTCCCTGAGAGCTAAGAAGAGTCCCTAGGTCAATGATTGTGAGGAATACTAAGGGCCAATGTCAGTGCTAGAAAGCCCTGGAAGCTAGACAGGCTGTCAAGGACTGGGAAGGGCCATAACAGCTGGAGAGGACCACTGACGATTGGAAATGGTCACTGAGCGCTAGAGGGGACGGGACTGGGATGCCCAAAAGGCTTGGAAGGGGTCCCTATGAGCCGAACAGGGCCCCCTGAGATCTAAAGATTCCCTAAGGGCTAGCGATCGTTGTGAGGAATACTGAGAGCCAATTCCAAAGCTAGAATGTCATTGCCAGCCCGAAAAAAAACTAGAGGAGTAGGGAGGTCCCCTGAGAGCTAGAGTGGACCGGACTGTGATGCTTCAGAGGCTTGGGAGGGACACTGGGGGATGAACAGAGCCACCTAAGAGCTAAGGAGAGTTCCGAGAGCTGGCGACGTTTGCGAGAAATTGTGAGGCCTGTCTCTGAGCTGCTTTGTCACGAAGGAAGAGGTGGAGAAGGTCACTGCGAGCCTCGCAGGTCGCTTTACGAAGGCTTTTGCCTTCAAGGAACACAAAATTTAGCAAGTTCTCGCCTGCTGATGTTACGACTGTTTTGGTATATGTATTGTCGAACGACGAGGAGCGTGCCGTGAGTATTACCATAGATGGACAAAGACAAGCTAGACACGAGACAGAAACAATTGGTGCATATATGAAACATGGTTTGTTACCGCAGCTACTTGCAGCTTTGTGTGTTGATCTGTCTTTAGGCATGTAACAAAAACTTTGGATCGTTTCCATGCCCTCAAATATGCAAACGGTACTTCGATGCACTTTTGACGGGGCATGGTTGTGACCATGGTGTATACATTGTCCTCGTGAATCCTTACGGATCATGTTTTCCGTGAGAATACAAGCATTAACAGATGCCAGGAAGTGTTCTCGGCGAACAAAATCGAGACGCATTTACTCAGCGAAATAACTGGATATAACAAAACACAGGCTACTGGTGCCGACCACAGTTCAGTTGAGGCCAATGGCCACTTCTGACATCAGTTGGCGCCTTTTATCTTATATAGATAACTGGATATTGGAGGTAAATAAGTACATTAGAAGACATAAATCCAAACAATGTCAGAGAACACGTTGCTCCGTGTTATCTAACCGCATCTCGATTTTGGACGAAGCGACGGCCGAGTTAGTAGCTCAATCTTGGAAAGACTTCAAATATGGTAAAGTTTGCGCTCTCCAAATGAGGATTTATATAAAAACGACTTCTTTTTTTGCTATATAACAAGCCAAAATATGGTCCTTCCATTCTGTGAATAAAAAAATAAAAAATTCACGGGCATCGAGGTCACCGGAGGTCACGTGACCTGAGGCCATGAGTGACCTGAGGCCACTCTTTTGTTATTCATGACATATTACAAATAATGTCAGAATTAGATTCCTTGAATCCTTGCGAGTTCAAAAATGTCTCGATCTTTATATTTTGACTGATAATTAACTTAGTTATCGGCCACCGAACATAACCTTGCAGTGTGACCTTCCAGAATTGCCAGAGGCTATAACTCCTGAACCGTTGACCTGATCAAAGTAAAATTTACACAGGTGGATTCAGGGCATAAGATAACCCTGAACACAAATTTTGCCCAAAATCTGAGACATGAGGGTGCCGGGCCCTGGTCGATCTCTCGTAGAATGCCCCAGCGTCTACTGACATCATCAAGGGAACACCACAATAAAAACGGAACGCTAAATGAGGTTGTCTGCAGCCAATTATTGGTTGGTTATTGGTTTTACGACACGTCGACCGTTGAGTCATGTAGCGTCGCCAATCTCTCACGCCGATTGGTCGCGGGCGAAGAGTAGCGACAGGTGAGACTCGAACCCACAACCTTTCGATTGTGAGACGAGCATCTTACCCATAGACCACTCGTCCCCTGCAGCCAATCATTGCAATCAAAGTTAAAAAAGGAGCTACATCCTAGTTTTTACAACTGGGCACAACATTCAATTGATTTTTTGACGTGGCTAACTGGTACCTCCTGAAACCCACGCAGATATTAACATTACTAATGACTGAAGGGAAGGCAAAGCAAGATTCAGGTCCTCCCTATTTTGTATGACAGTTGAGATGATGATTATTATTATTGGGGTTTTAGGATGCGTCAACACAATTGTGTTACATTGCATCTCGCGAGCTTACGATAAACATGACAAATGCAAGACTCTATTGTGGGCACCATATCAACGAGGGAAATAGGCGAGACATAGAGCTCCTACGCTATGGACGTCATACAATTGACTCCGCAGAAATTGTTGACCGACCGCAACTACTTGCTCTTAGCGGCTGGTGGAGATCCCGGCTGATCATATACGTCACACTCTGCTGCACCGTTACAAAACAATTTCTTTGACGTCGACAAAGAAAGAAAGTGAGCAGGTCAGATAATATTATGATGAAAACCTGGTGCAAATAAAACTAAAACAAACACCAGGCCTAATCCGGAATAGAGAAACCAGGAAATCAAACAGAAACACAAGAAGTCTCCAAGAGCATCCAGGCCGAGTCGTCGATATAAAAATGTGTCTATACACCCGAGTACCCCACTCGGGATCTTACCATAGCTCGTGGCGCTTGATGACGTAAAAGTATTCAGTCTGCTGATTTTTAATGGATAATTTGTACGGGTGGCGTCTCGTTCAGCCGTTGTCATTAAGTCGATGCTTCAGCAACGAGCAACGTGTTTTTTGCCGTGCATCCGACCAACCGCCATCGATTGCCAATAGATAACAAATATTCATCGGTAAACAGACGTTTGGCACGGCGAAAAAAAGCCGACATAAGAATATTTAATAACGCATCGGACAATGAAATACTCGGCCCAAAATTTGATCAAAATAATGGAGTTTCGACGCAACATCAATTCGTAATGTTTTGGGGCAATACTTGACGTACCGTATCGGCCGCGCTCCAGCGCCGGTTGTCCCGTTCCATCATCTGTTTATGGGCCGAGCCATCGTCTTCAGTATCTTCGAGCTCTTCAGTGAAGCCGTACACAGATTTCTTGTACTCATCCCACGATATGTGATCCTTGTCTTCAGATGTGTGAGCCTGCAAAATAGCAATGCACCATGCATGAGCCCACATATTCTACAGATCCCCAGCGTGGAATGGAGGAATGATATTGTTTGTTATTTGGGCTTAAGGGCGCGCTGACTACGAGGTCATTTAGCGCCCATAACTATTAACTGTTCCAGCAGTCTCTAGGTCGTCCCTTGTACTATGGGCAGTCTCTTTCCTGGTGCATCTTGATGTTAACGCCCCTGGTAAATAGCATAAAACTTCACATCAGATAGGAACGTGAAGAGCCTTCCGGATTCCACAACCTGAGATTTGTCACCTAAAATTGCTAAGAGGGAGTGAGCCTGGTCACTCCCAAAATGACGTCTACGTTCCAGCCCAAGCCTAGGGCATGAAATCAGAACATGGCTAACTGTCATTACTGCACCACATCTCGGGCACAATGGATCATTCTCACCATTGAGTAAGTGAATATGGGTGGCGTAAGTATGACCTATGCGTAATCGACACAGGGTCACTTCGTCTCGCCTTGTTCTGCCCGAGCACGAGGGCCACTGACCGAGGGATGGCTTTATTATCCGTAACTTGTTGGAACTAAGCTCGTCCCAGCTCCTCTGCCACTTGCTTGCCAGAAAAGCAGAGATCCCCGGGTAGTAATCTCATGGAGGAATGATAAATTCATTTCATTTTTTAACAGCCGGATGTAGTAATGACTGAAATTTACGCCTAGTGAGCCAAGTTGTTTCTTTTTTTAACACATGGCATGAGAGCGCCCATCGACACATTGTAGAAAATGTCAACGTTACGAATTAAATTTACATTTGACGTATGTACGAACCGTGCCGCAGGAAAAACGGTGCCGGCCGTCATGTCGGGCCGACACCACACACTCGACTGCGACACATGGTGGGATAGTCGAATTGACATCGTTGATTTGGCGGATCGTAGCAGGTCTGATACAATGGCAATACACCATCCCAGGTACGTGCCCGGGATCTACTGATACATTCTGCTCAATTGGGGTCTGTCCGGCAAACTATGGCTCCAGTTGTACCCAATCATTCGGGCATCCGTCGATAGATGGATAGTTATATATCCCGGAATGTTTACTTCAACCATCCCGATGTCAAGGCATACAGCAGCAAGCAGTTGGTCTCGGCTACACCCCCCACCCCCATCGGTGAGTTGGCTATTTGTGCTGAGGGGCGCATCGACTGCGTTGGTCATAAAGCGTCCAATAATTTCGCAAGGGACGCAAAGGACATACCATACGACATAACACAAGCAAGCAAGCACGCACGCAGGCAGACGAGTGCGCATGGGCACAGGCACGCGCACGCAAACGCACAGACACACATTCGCCGGTACGGTTCAATTTTGAAATGTCCACCAATACGTTGGCGAGACACGTCATCCGCGCTGCACTGCTTAATATAGTGTCACCAGCCGTACAGACACAAAATATTATCGGTCATAACCTACTATAGGTACGCCTAGGTCATCAGTTGTCATGGATACCGCAATATTGCAGGTACTAGCCGACAAATTATTATTAAAAAAAGGTAGTAAACCAGGTATGCGGGTGGGTGATTTCAACTTCCTCAGCCCATAATTTCACAAAAGAATACGAATACCTGAAAATTGCATCGCTGGAACCATACACAACGCTGGAAAATGGAAATGAAGTGTGCAATTTGCGTACGCGTAGTTACCTGCCATTGTTTGTCAGCGTCCTCGTTGATGTATTTGTTCTGAGTGTGCTTCATCCATTTTACGAGTTCCTCTTCGGTGAGTTTGCCATCCTTGTTGACATCAATCTTATCATATATTATCCTGCGAAAGAAGATGCCTGATGTAGATACAAAGCAGCATGGATCTGTGAATATATGCATTTATGATGAGGCACTTACGATGTAACCCGACATGTTCAGGACGATAATGTCGTCAAAACTGCATTGTGTAATGTCTAATGACAAAACAATAATATTACAAGCTGTATGGACGATATGGCAATATTCCTCATGCGGGATCATCATGATCTCGCTTTTAACTCCCCCAGTTGCTGATAGGTAAGCATTTAACACAATACCAGTGGCACTGCTATCAAAGACAACTACGTATATCAAGCGTACAGAAGCCATCAAAACACACGCTGACGTACGGCGATAACAAGACGTACGCTAACGTATAACGATAACAAGACGTACGCTGACGTGCGACGATATCAAGACATACACGGACGTACGACGATAACAAGATGTACGCTGGCGTACGATACCTAGACAGTGTTACATTTTTAAGGAAAATGGGTGGACAGCACCACCTAATGAAGTTCGACGGACCTCCATCCCAACGTCTTTTGTGGCAGCTTTGCTTACTAGTTGCTGTTTAACAAAGTATTCGTCCACGGCATTTACTATTTTATCTGCTAATACGAGATACATTGATGGCTGTTCCTCTCCAAGGCAGCCAACATTTTTATCCAGATATTGCAGTAGAAGGTAGGCTACCGTAATGAATAATCTAAAACCAACATGAAATTAACTGAAGACATCCTGATGCCCTTCAACAATTTGACTATGCCATATCTTGGGTACATCAAAAACCTCTGACCAGGAAATTGCCTAAAACCTTAACACAAAGCCTCTTGTAATTCAGATAGTCTAAACAACATCCTGAAACATGGTAACATCCAGCATTCCTGGTGTCATTCAGAAAGCAACGAAGCCCTGCATTGAAGACAGTACACATGCTTACCAAAGTTGTTTGACGATATCAAGACATACATTAACGTATGACGATAACAAGACGTACGCTCACACACGATGTGACGTACGCTGACATACGACAACAAGACGTACGCCGTCGTACGACGATAGCAAGTCGTACGCTGACGTACGACGTTAAAAAGATGTACGATGGCGTACGTCGATACCAAGACGTACGATGGCGCAACGACGATACCAAGACGTACACTGACATACTACGATGACAAAGTGTACGTTGAAGTAAACTATACCAAGGCGTACGACGATATCAAGACGTACGACGTACGCTGTCATACGATAAAAGGCCTCCGCTGACGTACGACGATAACACGACATACACTGACGTCCCACGATATATAGTCGTATAATAAGTCTTATGACGACGTCCGATGTGAGTATGACATGGCTGGCTTCCTGATGAATGCTTTGATGCACGATGCGAGTGCAATAACAAGCCTGTAAGCGGAAGTATCGTTTTGGAGAAAACCCCTGACCCGATTTTTGCAGCCGCATCCTCTTGTTGTCCAGGAAACAAACAAAGAATACATTGACTGAAGGAAACCACAGTAGTGTTATATATGACAATCTATTATTGGCTGGATAATAGGGAAGATGAGACTATCGTGCATAGCCAGCGGCACTGACGCAGCGAAGGACAATCCGCAAAACGACCAAACTTTTGAGGAATCGTACTTTAAACTTTGAGCGAGTTCGCAAAATAGATTATAGATGATAGAATTGTTTCCTTCCTTATAAACAACACAAATGCATAGGAAAAAAGATGATATTCACAAAACATATAAATAATCCCTTTCGCAATGTAAACAATGGAAAAATCCCAACAATAACCGGTGACCCTTAAGCACATCGCTAACTACAGAGTGCATGCAAACAAACAAACACCACCTTAAGACACTGCCATCGTCGACGGAACAAAACACTTTGTAGACGCTGATTGATTATCTTTGGTATAGTAATACCAAAAACACTGACTGAAAATAGCACTGAACTACTAAGTCATAACAGATTATTGAGAGCAGATACTGACGCTAATCGTGCTTTGCTTTCAGCTGGTGATAGTTCATCGAACTCCTTTGCCTCGTCTCCCAGAAAAGCATCATGATCGTAGTCCAGATTGTGTTCTTCATCTTCATCGTAGTGCTCCTCATCACTAAGCTTCTGTAAAATTAGGAACCATGTCAGTAAAATGGCATTACAGGTTCCTACGGTTTTCAAGTTCAGGGAGGGATGACGAGGATTCTGATCAGGACATTGTGCTATCAGATAGCAGTCCTCATGGTCCTACCCCATCCGATCACCCATCCTGATCCACCTATCATGGTCTCACGCAGTGCTTTCTTTCTAGGCACCTGTTTTAAAACATTTCAAAGACAACCGATGGTAGCACATTTCCATCAATCAACAAAACAGCAATGCTCCATTACGATGAAGCTCGAACACCTGGCGTTCTCACAGCGCAGACTCCTCCTGGAAACATCCTTCGGCCCGGTCCCAGAGCTTGCGCACCGCTCTGATCGCCTATTCGCTATGCAGCTTCGCTTCGATCGCCTCTCCTGGGTTCATGACACGCGCGAAGTCTTTCGCAGCCTTCTTTTGATCGGCCAGCGAGATGACAGAAGCCCTTGTGGTCTCTGTCATGGTCACAGACCAGAACCAATAGTTCAACGCTCACCAGATAAGGACTCGGCTGTGCGCAAGCTCAGCCGAGTACTTCGCCTGTCGACTAAAACTTGGCCTGTTGCATACAGCTCAATTTCGTTCAAATCGTGCAGCGAAGATTGCATCACTATTTGTGACCCCTTCGTAGAATGACTCGATATTTAGGTGTTAATTCAATCTAGATTGCGGAATTAAACTTTTGGGGAATTATTTCCAGGTTGGACTTCATCCTTTCCTTCATCCTTTACACATGGAATTCCTGATTCTGCTGTTCTCTGATATACACTTTTTTCTGGCCGTGTTGTCATGAACAACGTGGCCTTCATACCACCCGGTATTGCACCGTAGGAATCATATCGCTTAGCACAATTATGATCCTTAACCTCCTTGCCTTAAGCCTGTGTGCGACATTTTGCCAACTTCGCCAGTGGATGTGAGGGGGTGGAGCGACCTCCCTAGCGATCCCAAACGAAAGGTGCTAGAGAGATGAAACAAGGACTGGCTTATGGGGTGGGACCAGATATCGCGATTGACATCCGATTTTTGCACCTGGGGGTGATAGGCGACCTGCAAGTTCAGGTCAAAGGTCCAATTGTTGCAAAAATCGACTTTTCATAATTAAACGCAAACGCTTCCTAGGCTGGAATAGATATACGCTTTCGGTACTAGCAGGGTGTCGGTCGGTGCCTCACGGATGTAATGGCATATATTTATATTTGAGCATAAATCATGGGTCAGGTCACGCCATGGATATTCGACAACTTGATAGAATGTTGGTTAAAACCACTGTTTACACTCACCGCAGCGTTCAAGTGGACTGCGAAATCGAATTCATGACATACAATAACTCAAGATATACTGCCAAGCTCAAACAGTCATCGGAGGTCAACTTAGGTCAATGGCATTGAATGACTGGAATGACACAGGGACAAGGTCGGAATATTAATGCAGTCATCGATTAGCCCAAACCGCACGAAATGTGTCGTTTTAGGACGCAATGTTATGTGAAAATGCGATAACTCGCGATTTCGTTAAATAAACTGGGCGGTGTTTTCATTTATGACGTCACAGCTCCGTGACCCAACATGACCTGTCAAAACATATTTACCGAAAGCTCCAAAAAAAAGATGAATTGGAGGGTACTAAAACTTTTACTGTGTTCCGGTTAGCGGTTCGGGAGCTATGCACGAAAAACCTTACGGAAGCGGGGGTTGCATCACCCTCCCTCCCCCTCCAAAAGCGAGGGTTAAGTGAATGTGGTTCAGTGTCAGGCATCATACCTGGAATTTGTAAGGTACCATCGAACATTGGAGAGTAATTTTGCAATTAATGAACAAAATTCAGATAAAATCACGCCTGCAGTCGATGGTAACAAATGCATAAACATGTGCAAGCGGTCGGTCCTTATTTGGAGCATATGAGGAACATCATGGAAAATCAAAGGTAATGCTAACAGTTGAATTTGATACCCGCAAATTTGCATACAGAATACTTCCCAAAACCCAGAAATTTTTCCTTAGTTTATCACGTTTTTTTTACAGAGACTGTGCGCAATACCTGTGTGTATAAGCACATGGCACCTGATAGTCTAAACTTCATGATTCATGATATGGGCATAGTTCAGTTCATAGTTTTACCCACAAAGCCTGCCGTAGTGAACAGCCAAACAGTAGTTGTGCAAACGTTAACCAGCAATCTTAGTCAGTTAATTAGGCTTTAGGGCGCATTGATTCACCAATAATCGGTACGTTACTAATGTTTTTTTTTCTGAGGGGAGGGTAGTAGTCCAGGGACAAGGTGTCTGTCTCGGAACCGAAAGGTGGTATGTTCGATTCCGAACTGTCGCTACTCTTCATCCGCGATCAATCGGCGTGAGGGGTTGGTAAGGTACAGGTAGAGACAGAGGTGAGAGGTATGGTGTAAAGCAGTCGACGCGTCGTAAAGCCAATAACCACAATAACCACCTGCATTGATCCGCGGTTAATATTGATTCATAATCTATCTATATCGTGGTCTATAGATAAAAAAGGCATGTTCAAATTGCAAGATGCTTCAAGGTCTGACTTGTCATAAAATCCACCGCATAAAGAATAACACGATGCGCAGTTAACGCTCGAATATCTCCCGCGTAACAGTTTAACAAAGAACGGCCTTAGACATATTAGTACTAATATGTATTAAGATTCGCTACTTAGCGCATCTTAAATTTGAGCTGGAACGGGCGGAAGCTGGCTAAATTTCCACACTGAAGTTCACATACTGAAGTCATTGTACACACAAAGGGACGGCACGCAAAGAGAAGAAAAATACGATTCTAGATATCATTCAGCATTCCCATGCTGTAGGCTGTAAAATCCCCACGAAACGAGGCCCCAAAAGCGGGAAATATTAACACAAAGGACAGGGTGGAAGGGTATGCTTACTGATACAACACATATGGATAATTATAACTACTTTTTTGATGCTGTCCTTTCAAGTAAAATGAAAGAATCTAGCACTATTTCATCTAAGAAATTAACTTGTCAGATTATTCCAATAATGCATGGGAGTAGGGCATGGCAATAGCATTGGAAAAACGTTGATTCAAACTGAAAGGCGAAACTCACTGTAGCTGCTAGACTGTTGGTCCATCCAACTTACCTTTTCCATTGATCGTTCTTTGTGATCTGTAGCTTTTGGAGCGGCATTTGTGAGTGCACAAATGCACAGGATGCCAATCATCAGCAGCCGCATGTTCAACCTAAAATGGGATAATTGTTGTGATAAGGCATCAAAAAGGTAGTAAATAATTGAGCTAAAATGAAACCACACTGCAATCTACGAGATATAATGTTTTATTTATCATGTTCAACATTTACTCATTTGTTTGAGTGATCAAAAATATGTGCCATAATAAGCATTCATGCATATGCCCAAACTGCAGCAATATATATGGAAGCTTCGACATTTATCACAGCACGGGCCCAACTACAAAAGGTTAGATGCTAATCAAACACGATTCCTGACCTGCTACAACATGAGATAAGCAATACGTTGTTGATGTTAGAGGAATGGTGTGGGGAAAATGGTAGGCCAGACTTCAACATTTAATGTGATTCCCAGGTTATCGTGAAATTGAAAATGTGGAGTGGCCAGAGGCCCAGAAACGGTGGTACCAATAGTACAAATTTGAAATGGACGTTATGAACGAATACCTTAGGACCTTACTGTAAATATGTGATAACATCAAAAGACGTTCATGGATTGCGATTGGTGCGCCGTGAACATATACATATATACATACATGTATTCATTTTATCCATTGACATGTTTTTTTCACGTCATACACCAACCTATTGATTGATTGATTGATTATTTGGGCTTAAGGGCGCGCCGACTACTCGGTCATTTGGCGCCCATATACACCCACCTAGCTGGCACGACAAATAAGATACACAAAGTAGGCAGCCGGACACATGTGGACACTCATTCGAGCCATCTACACGTGGTCGGCACACTACGCACACATTCACTTTGTCTGTCGACCTGCAGGTGTCTTTGTTCTTCTTTTTTATTGTGTGGTTCACGACGCACTTTATGCACCATCACGGCTAATGGCGCCGCCCACTGCTTCGCCGGTGGGCCGCGTGATTGGGAAATGTCCCGAGCGGTGTGAGTGTTGAACCCCGGACTTTTTATCCAGAGCTTAACACTCAACCACTCAGCCATCCACGCTCCGTCATGGAGGTGTCGCTTCAGGTGGATTTGTAAGAACTGAACGCTATTTCACCGACACCATCGTGAGTTCATTGAAGTCTTTCACTACTCGGTACAGAAACCGCCTGCGCCCAGACACGGCACAAATCCGGCGCAATGACAGGCTGCCGTTCCGGCGAGTCCTTGAGTCGGCAGTTTGGTGGAGATGCCCGCTGGTGTTGACAGGAGGTGGTGGTGCAAAATTCCCTGCAGTACGCAGATGACTGAGTGCCAGGCCAGCGCTCGTGCCGGCAACCACCCGAGGCTCCTGACTACCTCGCTGGCATGGTCATATCTGTTGCGACCGCACACGATACGGGCGCAGCAACCCATCACTTTCCGTAAGCGATACATGCAGCAATATGTCGAACTACAGTCTACTGTAATTCGATACGATATATAGAAGGAGCACTGACCCTTGCCGAATTTTCAGGAATGATTTCCACGAAGTTCCACGAGTTCGCACAAATCACCGGATACATCACAACAAATCGGCTGTCCGTATTTCAGCCCACCACAAGCCAGACTACTGGTGAGGCTATCTGCCTGCCATATCCGACCGGCATCCAAACAGTAGTAGGGGCAACCTTGCAGTTTGCAGAGGGGCACCCAGCTGTTGTAGGGGCACCCCTCCAGTCTGCAGAGGGGCACGGCTGCCATTGCAGAGGTACAACTTCAGTCTGCAGAGGGCCACCCAGCTATTCTCGGAAGTCGTTGCATTATGTAGAGGAGCACCCCAGTTGTTGTAGGGGCTACCCGCACTCTGCATAGGGGCACTTCAGCTGTTGTAGAGACACCTGCGGTCTGCATAGTGGCTCCCCAGCCGCTACAGGGTACCTATTCAGTCTGCATATATCAGGACACTCCAGCCACTGGAGGGACAGTTCAAGTTCCCTTTGCTTGTTGGCTCTTGCTTGGATCCTTCAGATCTCAACCAGGATGGAAACAACCCCCTCACAGTCGAACCACTTTCCAGGAGCCCCATGGGATCTGTTCTATTGAGCCTCATTTTTTAACTTCCCATCACCCCCCCCCCCCACGTCTTCTAGAATCTTGAGTTTGATGTTGGAAATCACATGGCTGGTAGTATCTTGAGCATGCAGGCTAGTCAAAAGACTACATACATACATACACATTATAACACCAAATTATTGTAACCACAACGTGAATTGAGGGCCAAACTGGTGGCTGAAGTTGGTCTGTGATGTAAATGTAAAACATCAACATTTTCCAAGAGCAACATACAACGTTTATTCATTTTCCACAGCATAATTCGTTGAGGGGTCAGCTCACCGGTCTCTCACATATTTCTGTCATCATGGCAAGCAGACAGGGGCGAATGCAAGAGGGCAATGGGTACATGTCCCCTGCCATGGAAAAGTGGAGCCCTCCATCCGAGAAAGGCGCTACTTCGTGGTAGCTCCAGTGTACCCTCGACCCACACTCAATTGATTTTCAGCCAAATAAGACTCTTCTCAGAGGAAAGCGCGGCCCTTTGAGACGAAAAGATGTCCATTCAGTATGCTCAGGTGACCCCCTCCCCCCAGTTAACAGATTTTGTGCTGAAAGGTGCCCCACCCCACCCCATCAGCATTCCTGAATCCGCCCCTGATCATGGAGATAACTCTGGTGGGACAAGTGGCCCCGTAACGGAAAAGGTGGCATCCTGGCAGGGCAGCCAACTATGTGATGGGCCAAGTGTCTTTCAGTGGAACAAGTAACCGTGTTGTGAATCAGTTGACCTCGTGAGTGGACAGGAAACTTTCTGGTGGGGAAGGTGACCGGTGATGAGACAAGTGGCTCTGTGATGGGACAGGTGATCATGTGTTGGGACAACTGACCATATGACAAGACAAGCAACTCTCAGTTGTGACAGGTGGCTCTATGATAAGATAGGGGACTTTATGGTGGAACAGGTGATCTTGCGATGGAATAATTGACCCTGGAAAGGGACAAGTGATTATCTGCCCCTGGTGGTACATGCAACTTTCTTGTGAGGCAGCCACCAGTGATTTTCCAGTGACACAAGAGACACTGATGGGACCAGCAACTTTCTGGTGGGATGGGATAGGCAACTCTGGCAGTACCGGTGGCTCTGTGATGGAAATTGACCCATCATATGGCCACCTATCTGGCAATGTAATGGGACTTGTCCCATTACAGGGTCATGTCTTCCACCTGAGTCACCTTCCCCCTCACTGGGCCACTTGTCTCATCAGTGTCACTTGTCCCCCTAGGAAGTTGCCTGTTCCATCACATTGTTGCTATGTCACATAGTCCTGGTGATGCCTCTGGCCACAAGCTTTTCGAGTTCTCCTGGTACCCATATTGATGATGTTCCTGACCAAAAGCTTTTCGGATCTTCCCCTGGCCACATCCTAGTGATCCCTCTGACCAGAAAGCAGGAAGACATGTAGAGTCCATGACACATTCTGGCAGCACTGCTAGGTAGAAGTAGGTGCCAAAAGGGTATGCTTGGGCAGACAGACAGACAGACAGACATGTATTAAGGCCATCCACAATTAACTCGTGGCTATTACAGCCTCACGTCATGCAAATAAAAAGAGGTGGGCAAAAGTATCATACATTCAGATATCGTCTACAAGCAGTCATAAAAGCAGACACATAAATAAGGCGCTAAGTGCCTCCACAATCCGGGTTCCTACGCAGGTGACGCTTTAGGTACGGTCCAAACAGGTGGATGGGTAGCCGCGTCAGATCGGGCGGCAAGGCATTGTATTGTCTAGCCGCGCGACTACAAAAACGTCGCTTGCCCATGTTGGTTCGCGATCTGGGCACGTGCAGATCGCTGTCTTGCCTGGTGGTCCTGTCGCGTGTCTGTGATACCAGAGCAAATTCGCAGGCTAGTGACTCTGGCTCACCCAGGCGGCGCACCTAGTGCAGCAAGGTCAGCGTGTGGTACTGAACGAGGTCCCGCGCGTTCAGCCAGCCCAATTTCTCCAGCAGATCCGATACATGATCAAATTTTTTTGCAGCCGAAAATTACTTTTGCTGCATAGTTAATAATGTTCTGGATGCGAGACAGATTCTTTTCCGTTCCATTGCCATACACCGAAATACAATACCGGATCTGCGAGAGTACCAAGGCATTGACTGAAGCGGAAATGACAGCGGGCGGCAGGTAACTCCTCAGATGCGACAGACCACTCAAAGTACCGAAGCAGCGCCTAGTGATGGTGGAGACGTGGGAGTCCCAGCTGAGAGAGCGGTCAAAGATTAATCCGATATTTTTGGCTTCCGAGATGGGAATTAGATTGTGATCGCGAAATTTTACGGTAATTTCGGGGGTGTGGCGCAAATTTTGCTGACTTCCCAGCAGCATTAGTTGAGTCTTTCCGGCATTCACTTTGAGGCCGTTTGCACGAAACCAGGAGTCAAGAGACGTCAAAACATATTCCGTCCTCGTGACGATGTTTCGTAATTCCGATTTTTTACCACTAACCAAAATTTGGGTGTCGTCCGCATATTGGACTACCACTGCACCTTCAACGAACAGACTGAGGTCGTTGGCGAAGATGCAGTAGAGGAGCGGGCCGAGAGCAGATCCCTGAAAGACACCAATGCCGTTGGGAAGCGGAGTAGACTTTTTGAGATTGCCCAGATTGTCAGTGAGGCTGACACTCTGGGTATGATCGCAAAGGTATGCAGAGAACCAAGAAGCGTCGATACCGTGGATGCTTAATTTAGTCAAGAGCCTTGAGTGATCAATCACATCAAAGCATTTGCTCAAGTCCAGCAGGCAAAGAAGGGATAACTCACCTCGGTCATTGGCGGATAGGATATGATCGGACATGGAAGTCAGCGCGGTTTCTGCCGAGTGACGTGGACGGAAACCGTGCTGGGTTGAGGACAGGAGGTGGTTTTGGGACATGTAATTGTAGAGCTGCTGGTGAATGGCACGCTCTACAATTTTGGCAATGACAGGAACTATGGAAATAGGACGATAGTTAGAAGGGCTGGTAGGATCGCCCGACTTAAAGATAGGATAAACGAGGGAGTGCTTCCAGGATCGAGGAACATCAGAAAAGGAAATGCTGGAGTTGACCAAATGCAGGAGCACCGTGCCGATCGCGTCAAAGGACAGGCGCACCATGTGTATGCTGACCCCGTCCTCGCCGCAAGCCGACGAGCCACTCATCCCCAGGATGACGGTCCTCAGCTCTGACAGCGTCAGAGGTGCCACACAAAACGCACAGGCGCCAACACGTGGTAGACGGCATGCTTGGTCTGGCATCTCTCCCAACTCTCTCACCTCACTCGCAACACGCGGACCAATGCCAACGAAATAATTGTTCAGTTCATCGGGTGTGGCGTCGGGCACCTTTCGGACGGGCTTCCCACCACTGACGGTGGATCTGATGTGCTGCCACATCGATCGACGTCCGTCCTCCTGGATGCGCCGCTGAATGTCATTGCGGGCGTCACGGCGTATGGCGGACCGTACCGCTCTGTTTAGGATGACATATTCTGGTGACCTGTGACCGTGTTCAGTCAACGCCACGCGACGGCGAGACATTATATTTTTGGTGGGGTCGGTGACTGGAGGGGCGCTGGGATTGCGAATGGACACGGCTCTGACCGGGGCATGGGCGTCAAAAATCGGTAGAAATACACTGAGAAAACAGTCCCACTTCTGAGTGACAGTCGGTAATGAAAACACACTATACCAGTCAGCATTAATAAGGTGAGCATGAAGCGCAGCTTGGTCGACCCGGTGGAGGCAGCGAGACCGAACAGCTGATCGGCGCGGGCGAGAGCGAGGTACACTGATCAAGGCACGGATAAAATAATGTGGACTAAAATGACAGAATTGGGTTACGCAACGTTTCACAAAAGCGGGACAGTTAGTAATTAATACATCAAGTAGGGATCCTGCTGAGTAAGTAGGAGATGAAACACACTGAGTCAAGGAGTGGTCAGACATAAAATCACAAAGTATCTTTTTGGCGGAGTCATGATCAGGTTTTAAGAGGCAGCAATTAAGATCACCGCAGATCAGCACCTTGGTCTGGGGATAATAAACCATGATACGCTGAAATTGATCAGTCAGGTCATCAAAGTCAGCCCTCAGGTCCCCTATAATACGCCTAGGAGGCCGATAGGCGGTACACATAATACATTTCCGCTTACTGTCTGGCCTCACCAGTGTCCATAGCGTCTCAAGTCGGCTGTTGGGGACCGCGGCGGTGGCGAGCCTGATAGGGGTCACACTGATACCGTCCCTGACGGCCAGTCCCACACCACCAAAGCCCCGACCGTCCGGACGATCGGCCCGGAACAGCTGGTATCCAGGCAGCACGAGTAGGCGACTCGGGGTCGCTTGAGGTCATACTTGTGATGGTGTAAGTGGTCGGATAGTTCCAGTAGCTTGGGCTTCAATGATTGGCAGTTGATTGCCCCGATGAGAAGAGCAGATCCGGATGCGGCTTGACTGGTGGCCCAGCGCCGGGCGCCGGCCCTACACCCCGGCGCCTCGCCCCAGGTGCGCGCCTGCCACGTCTTGTCCGGCGTACTCGGCCGCCAGAGCTTGCTGATTGGCTGCCGCTCTGGACGGCTGACCCAGAGCCCACGGGCACGTGATCAGCAGGCGACCGGCGCTGACCAGATTCAAGGTCACCCAGAGCTTCAGGAGACGAGCGAGACGAGCGGGCGGGCGGGCCGACAATGGGCGAACAGAGGGCATGGCAACGAGCACCAGAGCGTTCACAACGGCAAGCAGAACGATCCATCTCAGCAGATCACGATGACCCGGGATGCGCCACAGACAACACATGATAATGCGGTCCAGGAGGACGATTATCTGGTCACATTCGTGGGGTCCAGGGGCGGTAGAGAAACTCTGCTAGTTGAATCCGTACCCCTGAACCGTTGAATAGTCGAATCCGTGATGGTCGTTGATCAACGACGGCGGGGGTCGTTGATCGTCACAAGCGGACGTGGGGCACTTCGCTCTTCGCATGCACACGCAGGGCACTCAAGGAGAGGCACAGGCCGCAGGCTGGGCTGGGTAGCGGAGCGCCGGCGCGCGACCCTCGCTCGGGCGCGGCGCACGGGCAACTCATGACACTCATGCCAGGCGCACGAGCCTGGCATGACAACCTGGTGATGGTGGTGAAGCTTGGGAAACATAAAACTAGGACTAAATACATACATAGTAGATGCAAATTTTCACTTAATTTGCATCCCTGTTGTTTTTCGGAATCGGTCACAGAATATGATATGAAAAACTATTGATGCATTTCTGTATTATAAACCCTATTAGGAAAGCATGGGAGAGGGGCATATTGATCTATATATTTAAGTATAATGCTTGCTTAGCTAGTTCTGTCAACACAACAGGTATTGTGGATCTGTCTGGTTGGACCTATTCATATGGAAATCAAGGAAACTCAGGTTATGAGCTATGCATAGTCATCTGATCAGTTGGGCAATGTTCCGTGATCACATGATTACGGAAATCGAAAAGTGTACAAGCACAAACACCATCATAGTTGAGACATTAATCTTGGAACAATTTATGATGTCAATAGCAATACTGGAGTTCATACAAAATTTAGAGAATGTTGGAAAACATTTTTGTATCTTTCAAAGGGTATAAATGGTTCGACCAGAGTCAAAACAAATATAATTGGAGATCTCACAGTTGGTGAAACACCAGGGAATAGTGATCACAACATTGTCAGATTTAACACAAAATTGAACTCAAGCAAGTCAATCAACAGGGCTGTTCTAATGACTGCAATGCGGATGTATAACAATATGAACAACAGCCTATGTATTACAATCGGCGAGCGGTCGCGCCCAGCAGCGATCCTGCCGCGTCAGCACGCGAAGTTCGGCGCAGGAGCGTTCTGACCGCCGCCGCAGCCAGTCGACTGGGGCGGCCGGTCGTCGCCGTCACGGGGCCCACCGACCGTCCAGCCGGCACCAGTCGCCGGTCGGCTACCGCGCCGGTACGCGCCGTTGTCGCTCTGTACCTCGAGCCACAGCGAAAATGTTGGAAAACATTTTTGTATCTTTCAAAGGGTATAAATGGTTCGACCAGAGTCAAAACAAATATAATTGGAGATCTCACAGTTGGTGAAACACCAGGGGAAAAAAGAAAAAATTACAGCTGAACCTGTTCCATTTCATCCACAAGAAATAAAACCTAAGAAGACATTAGGATGCAATTGTATTCTCATCTAACCAGATACACACTTATCCATGGTGTGCAATATTACTTGATGACTTGATGACCCAGCCTTACAAATCCCATGGAATTTTCTGTGGATGTTTGAAACAATATAAATTTAAGCTTGATGCTTCTCATTTACATCTTAGCAAAGCTTCTGATGCTGCTCTTCACCACAGATTAATTATACAGCCACACAATAATGACATAACTTGACTATGTATCAAATGAACGAAAATCCGGTTCTTGAATAGCTGGCAAATGGCAGCAGTCAACAATGTTTTCTTGATTGCCTGTTTTTGGTAGAGCGTGGCAAGTTTCCACTGTAGGATTACCTGTGTTAACTATATTTGTAAATTGCAGAGGACAAGCTTCCCAACACTATTCTCAAATTTGCTGATGACGTCAAATTGTTCAGGGTTTTGGTCAATGAAGAAGATTGGGGAAACTTTAAACATGACTTAGGCTTAGTAATGAAACTGACACGGATGGTGAAGGTAACCTAACATTGATAAATGCAGTAATTAATTTTGGTTCCAATAACAAACAATAGATATGAAATGTGTGAATTTGAAAGGTGATGACCAGTAGCTGGAAGAAGGCTGACAATGCTGGAATCATAAATACAAACATAGCATGTAAAGCAGAGAAATGACAGCAAAACTGTGCTGCTCCTATGCCAGCCTGCACTTATAACATTTGAAACGAAACTTGACCAAACCTGGCCTAATGACATTTTTGCTCCACAGAAGTAAAATGTGTGCACAACTGATCTTGTGAATGCCATAAACTGCAATAATACCAAGCATTGTTTGGCTTAGGCTAGATCTGCTTAGCATATTGTAAATCTTCATAGGCTTTATTCCATTCAACATATGTATGTGGAAGTTTATGCCAACTAAAATGGTTCAGGTTAGTTTATTTTGTATTGTCATAGACATTAAGCCAATAAGTCATCTGCATGCTACATCCGCATTAGAGCCGCATTAAGTGCCATGCAGTTGGAAGAAGAATTCTCAAATTTAAATGCCTGTGAAATGTGGGAAAAGTTCAAATCCCACTCAAGGGAAATTCAGATCAGACATGTCCCCCAAAAGCAAAGGCACAAAAGAAGGGTAGGAAAGTCAGCATGGCTTACGCCAGATTTGATAAAAGCAATTAAGGCTAAGACAGATGCATTTAGAGTGTTTAAGGAAGCTTCAAATATTGTAAATATAAGGTCGTATCAAAAAGCTAGATGCTGTGAAGCAGGAAAGCAGAGCAGCAAAGCGAGCAAAATAATTGGATTTGGCTAGGAACTGTAATGGGGACAGCAAAAAGTTCTTTAGTTTTTACAAGCTGAGTAAAGTCTCTAGCACAATTGGTCGACTGGAAGTAAATGAGACTATATTGAGTGAGGATGGTGAGATGGTTGAGGAGCTGAACAAGCAGTTTAAATCAGTGTTTACATTCGAAGATATGACTAATCTGCCAACCGTACACCGCAGTTCAGATACAGGTGATCGGATAAACGATGATGATTTCAATGATAGTGATGTTGTTTTCAATCATATCAGGAAAATAAAGCCAAACAAGGCAGCAGGACCTGATGAAATTTATGCTAAGGTATTGCGGGAAGCTGAAAAGGAACTGGCAATTCCACTTAGTATAATATTTTGTAGATCAGTTTCACAAAATGAAATTCCAACAGATTGGAAAAGGGCAAATGTAGTTCCTATTTTCAAGAAATGAGAAAGAGAGAAAGTTGAAAACTAGTAAGCCTCACATCATAGGCCAGTAAGCCTCACATCCCTAGTCTGCAAGGTACTCGAATAAATTATCAAGGATAGAATAGTTAGTTTTCTGGAAGGACACAGATTGATTCAAAAGATACTCAACGTGGGTTTAGAAAAGGGCAATCGTGTCTCACAAATCTCTTGGACTTTTTGAATTCTGCTACAGAACAATTTGATTAGGGAAATCAGGTTGATGTAGCATATCTTGACTTTAGTAAGGCCTTTGACAAGGCACCCCATAAATGGTTAATGATGCAGTTTCAGGTCCATGGTATTGCATGTAGCATCCTAAAATGGATAGAGTTGTGGCTTTCAGATAGACAGCAGAGAGTGATGCTAAATGGTACAAAGTTATCATGGCAAAATGTTCTTAGTGGAGTCCCACAGGGTCAGTACTGGGGCCACTATTGTTCATTATATTTGTAAATAACATTGAAAGTAGCCTAAGCAGTAAGGTTTTGAAATTTGCGGATGATTTCAACGTATTCAGGGCAATAACAGGACACAATGAGCAGGTCTCACTGCAGAAAATGGGGATATATCAGGGAAATGTTTGAATTTAACAGAAATGATGCAATTAGAGGTCATCAATTCAAAATTAAAGTTAATCACAGCAGGACAAGGTTAAGACAGTCTTTCTTCCCCAACAGGGTAGTAGAACACTGGAACCAGCTGCCAGAAACCATTGTCAGTAGCAGCACACCGAACATCTTTAAAAACAGCATAGTCAATCATTATGAGAATAGCAGGCTTGCTTTTCGGTATTCCAGGGAGGGCTGGTCAACAGATTTGGTGGGCAACTGGTTCCATGTCCAGAGTGCAACCAAGAAGGGCCCTTGTGGTTCATAGTTGCACTGATCTTGTATGTCTTTATTTACGTCTAAACCTAACATAACCTGGCATAACCTTCCATGTAAGAAAGGAAGCTCTTTTTTATTGAAAATTTACAAATAATATTTTCCTTGAAAAAAAATCACAATAAAAACCTAACCTAAGCCAACCTAAGGTACCCCAAACTGTTTTTAAAGAAAAAACTCAAATTTTGTTGAGTTTTTTAATTAAAAAAACTTACAACAAAAGCCTAGCATAACCTAACAACATATTTCATAACATGATTCAGATGATATCACAACTCATTTTTGGCACAAATGAACAAAAAATCCTTTCAGTAGGGAGGTAAAACAACATGAAAATGGGGCCTTGAGTGTGGCAATGTAGGTATGTGTGCATGCAATCATTGGACAATAAGAAACCTAACCTAGCTTCTTTCCAAACATAAAAAATTATAAAAATCAAAATCATTTCAAGAAAGCATAACTAAACTTCTATGTTCATTGTGGCTCTTCAAAACACCAAACAGCAGAGGTCATAGGCATGGTGTTGACTACCTCTCACCCTGGCAGAAAGAGAGGCACCACAGGAAATTGAACCACATAGGTACTTCTATCATGCAAGACCATCAGCTGAACCACTGAGCTACTAATGCCCTTAACGAAATCACTTGCTTTGGCGTAGTCATAATCATAAGGTTATAAAGTGTTGAGGCTTAATAAGAGCCACAGGGGCCCATCTGGGTTAAGGCTATCTAGAAAAGATACTAGAAAAGTACATGCTCTCATCCCAATCAATCCATTATCTCAAGTTCCAAAGGAGCTATATATCCCAGCCCAGGGTTAAAATAATGGTTTTTCATTAGGTGTGAGAGGTTGATACGAGCACAGTAGGATGTCAAATTTTCCATGGAATTAGTGTCCTTTAAAATGATTTTGATGTCATTCAGACTCAAATTTGAGCCAATGGTCTGCATACTAATGGCTGTAACTTTATCATTTGTTTTGAGATTCATAATTTAGGAAGAGCTATTTTCAGGATAGGAAGAATAATGCCTATGCTATAAAATGGTATTGTGGGCCAAATCACACTATATGTATTCCCTTTACCTGAAATTGCATTGCAAAATGTTCATGTATAACCATTCCTTATCAAGAGCATGAACATGACACTTATACACAAGATAGTGTTAGAAAGGAAACATGAAGACTTCATAAGCATGCATCAAGGAGCAGGATGTCGATACTTCTTGGAGAAGGATGTTGATTGCATGTTCAGAACGTGGTATATTCCACCCTATTTCACAAATAATTTATCACTGTCCCAGCCTATCTAGCACCATTCACCTGATATTGCATAACACACTCCTCAACAAGTACAAACTCCTCCAATCATACCCATTATGCTACCATAGCCAATCTCATCAGCATCACATCCCAAAGGAAGGTGCTGAATCCACTGCTAGGTTCACCCTATATAAAGTTATATAGTGTTTAGACTTAATAAGAGACCCAAGGGCCCATCCAGTTAAGTCTGTAAATGGAAGAAACCATAAGCCTGGTAAAAAAGACCCACCCAACCATCACCACATCCTAAAGAAACCATCCACCAACATCCCACACACCTACCAATGCTTATCTACCCTAGCTATCCAGCCCTATTCCCTTGATTCCTCTTAACACATGTGGATTGAATGCCTTACAAATAATTTTCAAACTACATCCATGCCTGCTTAAAGGGGTCTGTGCCATGCACACTTACCAAGCACTCACTCAAGTATAGGAGATTATGGGGGGACATGATTGAAATGTGCAAAATTTGTAAAGGGCTAGATCAGGTCAATTTGAATGACACTCTTCAGTTTAGAGTATCGCATTTTCACCCCATCCATCACAAATTAGAACTCAAAAACAAGATTCTCCTGTCTAAAAATTTGTCACCCTACTTTTAAATACATTCAATGAGGAACTCCCCACAACATCAGCAGGCAGCCTATTCTACTGATCAACAACCCTTTGACTGAAGACCTGTTATTGCTTAACTGTCCTACACCTCAACTTGTCTAACATTAATTGATGACCCCTATGCGATACTCTAAACTGAAGAGAGTCATTCAAATTGACCTGATCTAGCCCTTTACAAATTTTGCACATTTCAATCATGTCCCCCCATAATCTCCTATACTTGATTGAGTATATATCTAATGCCACAAGCCTTTCTCCATATTCTAAGTTACCTATCCCACTGATGAGTCTAGTTGCTTTGTGCTGCACTCTTTCTAACATATCTAAATCTTTTTCTAGGTAGGGATTCCATGCTTGTACAGAATACTCCAAGTGGGGTCACACATATGCCAAGTACAGTTTTTCATGACTTCCTTGTTCTTATATATCATACTTCTATTAATGAGTCCCAGCATTCTGAGTGCCCTGTTCCTAGCTGAGATACATTGTTTTTCTGCTTTAATTTCTTTTGAAACCAAAACACCTAAGTCCCTTTCCTCTTCAATAACATCCAGTTCCCTCCCTCCCATTGTACATCTGAAAGTCTCACCTCCAGACCCCAGATGCATAGCCTTACACTTATCATAGTTGAAAGACATCTGCCATTGATCAGCCCACTTTTTAGGTCCTCCAAGTCTAGTTGAATATTAATAGATTGATCACTACTGTTTGCCACTCCTACCAGGTTGATGTCATCAGCAAATGTGAACACTCTATTCATCAGCCCTACCTCAATGTTATTCACAAAGATGATAAAGATAAATGGCCCTAGAACAGAGTCCTGTGGTACTCCACTCATCCTTCCAATCAGATTTGCATCCTTTTAACACTACCCTTTGTTTCCTTCCACTCAACCATGCTTCAATCCAACCTAAAACTCTTCAAACAAACCCATGTTGCTGTAGTTTATAAATTAGCTTCCCATGTGGAACTTTATCAAAAGCTTTGCTAAAGTCTAAGTACACAACATCAATCCTGCTTTGATTGTCTACTTCCTAGTAACATACATTAACATAACATAGGTTTAATATTAGCACAACTTTCATAACATAGGTTAGTTAAACAAGACTTTCAAGATCTAAATCCATGTTCAGTATCCCTTAAATGGTTGTGCCTATCAAGATGAATCTGAACATTCTGTTTAACTGGATTTTCTAGTACCTTGCAAACTATTGAGGTCAAACTGACTGGCCTGTAGTTTCCTACACTTCATACTTCCCTTTTTGAAAATTGGTACTATGTTTGCATTTCTCCAATCGGTAAATTTCAGAAACCGGTAAAATGCGTTTTTTTGGATTTTTTTTAAAATACATGTTATTTTAATGTAAAAATGACAATGCGACCACTTATTTTCTCTGCAAATTATTACTTTTCAGTTGGCAAACAAATACACGATCATAATCTTCACTGTGCAAATATAGCCCATTGCGTATAATTATCCGCACCTGGTGTGTCACAGACGTGATAAAGAGGATATTCAACACTTCATGCACTTGATTTAATACTCTTTGACATTGAAAACATTATGTTTCTGCCTTAATTCCACATTATCTCCGAGAATTAATACTCGCAACACACCGTGCCAGGAACCGTCGATACAGGCCGGAAATTCCTTGCGATGCCGTATTATTTTATTTGTAATATATTTGATGACGTCATGGCGAAAAATTTGTTTGCCACGATTCTGGTTTTCCGGTTAGGCTAGGTTAGGTTAGGTTAGATTATATTATGATGTAATATATTTTATATATTATGCTACATTATCTTAGTCTAGGTTAGGTTAGGTTATTTTATTTTTATTTGAAAATAACAAATTTATTAGAAAAAATAAAATAACCTAACCTAACCTAACCTAGACTAAGATAACGTAGCATAATATATAAAATATATTACATCATAATATAATCTAACCTAACCTAACCTAACCTAACCGGAAAACCAGAATCGTCAGACAATTTTTTGGTCACGACGTTATCAAATATATATTTTTTAAATACGCCATCGCAAGTAATTTCCTGCCCTGATCGAAGGTTCCTGACACGGGGTGTTGGGAGTATTAATTCTTGCAGATAATGTGGAATTAAGGCAGAAACATAATGTATTCGATGTCAGAGTATTAGATCGAGTGCATGAAGTGTTGAATATCTTCTTTATCACGTCTGTGACACACCAGGTACAGATAATTATACGTGATGTGCTATATTTGCAGTGAAGATTATGATCATGTATTTGTTTGCATACTCAAAAGTAATCATTTGCGGAGAAAATGAGTGGTCGCATAGTCATTTTTACGCTAAAATACCATGTATTAAAAAAATCCCCAAAATCGCATTTTACCTGTTTCTGGAAATTTACCCTCCAATCTTCAGGCACTTCAGAATATTCCATAGATCGCCTGAAAATTATACCTAGGGAAACTGCTAAAGCTTTAACACATTTTACACTAAGACCCTAGCATATATATAATCTGGTCCAGAAACTTTATTAGGTTTTATATTCTGCAATTGCTTTTCTACAGCTTCTGTAGTTATTGTAAGATCCTCCAGCCTATCACCTGTCATGGCATAAGCTTCAGTTGTTTCTATTGTACCAGAATTATCTTTAAAGACTGTTATTGCTTGCTTAGGGATTCCACAATATCACAATCATCGTAGATAGATACGCTTGGCAAAGGGCTGCCCAACAGCACGAACAGAAAATGCAAATTTGGTAAAGCACAATATTCAATCTTACCTTATGAAATTTGAACAAATAAAAACCAAAACAAGAACCACCACCTTCATACCAATACCTTTCACTTAGATGAAGCCGGCAAAACTGCTAAAACGCGTCTGCGCTGAGTACGAAACATTTGCGTCAATATGGCCACCGCTTGGAAGAAGATATCTTTGGTATCTCTTTAGTAAGCAGGATCTAAAAGTTTAAGAGGAACCTAATTGGCATACAGAAGTGTCATCGGGTTACAGTATATACAATAAATGCTGTTTATATTGTTTGTCTCAGTCAAGTTGTTTTCAGTAAGTGTGAGAAACCCAAACAATGTGCGAAAATATGTTCCAAATACTAGTATATGTTTAATGCTGGCATATTTGGCTGTTTAATGGCTTGGCATACACAAACACACACGTCATCCCGCGGCGACGAACACCAATGAATACATTTTACGTATTCATTAAATCAATGAATACGTTTTACGGAAATACGTTTGTCTTACAAAACGTCAAATCCAAGCAGACAACGAAAACATGGAAAATGGACCACGTTTAATTGCCGATTATAAATTATCTTAACACCAATCACAAGTCAGAATTTCTTAAACGTCCCACTAGGCCGACCGGCAACTATCCTCGATGGGCCATGTGCATGGCTGGAGGTCCAAGTGATTTGTACACAGTAGCGTAGCTAGCAGTGTGCAAAGGATGGGAACAAATTTATCGAAGGGCTCCGAGCTGAATCAGGGCCCGCTAAGATGAAATCACCAGATTCCTGAATTATACACTATTTTCAAGACATGAGACATGGCGGACTTTTTGACTTGCCAGGACCAGCACAAAAGAAACGCAGATTGGTCTATATAACAATATGCGTTTCTTTCGGGTATATCAGAAAAGAGGAGGACGGCCCCCGCGAAATTCGAATCCCCAACCCTGACAAGGCCTCTAAGGATTTTTACTTGGTGGGATTTCTTGCTCATACCTAATCAGTATGTCCAAGGCTATAGAACACCAGGTAGAACGCTCCGCTTCCCAAAAAGGGAGACGCTTGAGAGGACCATCAATTCTACAAACTTGAGCCGACCAATCAGCGTTTGACGACCTCCGCCGATCGTGGCAAGAGTAAAGGCTGTAGGGAAAAACTTGTGGAAGCTATTATTCATATGTATTCCATTTTTTCGTGCTAATTTTCTACAAAGACATTCTTGCTACTTTAATCTTGATCTTTAATACGACTTTATCACAATGTCACCGCTGACAGGGAAACAAATTTGGTATTTGTGTGAATGTCACCGGTTTCGCCGCACTAAAGACAAAATATGTTTGTTTACCATTGTCACGACCGACGGAGGTCGTCAAACGCTGATTGGTCGGCTCAAGCGTCTCCCTTTTTTATTGGACTACAGTGCTGGAGCGCACCCCCTGAGTATGTCCATGATATTAGCAACGCATTCGCATTCCCGGGGATGTATCGTAACCCCTAATGTATCATAACCTCAAATATACCCTAACCTCAAATGTACCATAACCTCAAATGTATCACAACCCCTAGTTTTCATAACCATAATGTATCGTAACCTCAAATGTATCATAACCTCAAATGTACCATAACCTCAAATGTATCCTAACCTCAAATGTATCATAACCTCAAATGTATCATAACCTCAAATGGATCATAACCTCAAATGTATCATAACCTCAAATGTATCATAGCCTCAAATGTATCATAACCTCAAATGTGTCATAACCTCTAATGTATCATAACCTCAAATGTAACATAAACTCAAATGTATCGTAACCTCAAATGTATCATAACTCCTAACGTACAAACCTCTAATATCAGCTGACGACGCCGGGCCATGGCAGGCGATTTTCGTCCGTACGGAGGTCCTACGTTCTTCTGGACTCTGCCTAGCGGCGCCGCCAGTGAAAAGAACCTGATGTTGGTATATTATCCGCTAGATGTCCGCTTCATTAGCTTCACAGCGCCAGGATGCTGCCAACTTTGGAAATTTGAAGATCTTGGTGAAATCTGGTGGTTTTTGCTAGGGTCCTTTTGGAGGAAAAAGGGAGCGCAATGAGGCACGTCAAAACTTTTATCGGCAGATGGCAGGGCAACCGGTTCAGTCCAACTGAAGATCCCTCAGCACATCCCTGAGCTCACTCCTGCACCTTATTTTTTCTCCATATGTGTTGATTTAGAAGTATCGTCTTCCTATGTGGGACTAATTTGCTGAGCAGCCATGGTGGAAATGATATTTAAAAGATGTATGCAGTTTGTTGGTGGTTTTATGTCATTGAAGTAGGTAACTTCATTCAAATATTGAATATTACATTTTAATAAAAGCTTCTAATTTAGCACCATGCCACCATAGGTCCCATAGTCCCATAGAGCATCAGCAAATCCCTGGACAATAGCAATCAGCTGCTGGCGTCGCGTTTAGCTACATATGTGACGCTTCTAGGCGATTATGATCAATGTCATTTTTATACATCTACGAGCGCCAAATTGACCAATCAGAGTGCAGCGTTATTGTGAAAATAGCAAGAATAGCTTTTTTCGAACGCTTCGTGTATGGGTGAGTCGCGTGCATTGTAGGTTGGATAGATTGTGTTCTGGAATGGTTGTTATTATTGGTACGCTGCGTAGTTGGGCTCGCATGTTGTGCATGGTGATTTTCGCCTCCCTGAAATAGGATTTTGTTTTGTGCAAGAATGCAGCCATCGGTCTGGCACAGCATGTTGTAGCTTTTTCCGGTTTCCAAAAATCCGAGGATCGCCAATGCATGCATGGAAGCTTGCTGTGAGGTGTGCTGCTTTGGTATCCCCAATAATACCGCTGCTTTTAGGTTATTTACCATGAATACGGAGGTAGGTAGATAGGCCCCTGCCTGTTTGTTATGCATCAAGTAGTTACACACCTATGTCATCTGTCTTTTTAATGTTACTTTAAGCTAAAACTTTTAAAATTTAATCCTATACAAATGACAAGTGGCCATGGTCCAGACTGCAAAGTAAGGCAATGAGCTCTGGTCTGTGGGAATCAGGGGTGGAGCCTTGGATATATTTTTAGGCCTCATGCTCAGATAATAACCACCATATGCCATTTCCACCACAAGCCTATGGGCATATGTTGGCTGTGGGTATGCACCATACATATGCTGTATACCCAGACTGCAAAGGATGGCAAATGGCTCTGTGAGGCCCACCAGCAGTGAAAAAATAAGCATTCAAATGCACAGGGAGGACAAAAATCTGCACCGGGGAGATTAAATACATGCACAAAATTCCGAAAATAACTTTAATAGGAAGGTTTGTGAATTTCCAGTTTGGTGTAATTTCTTATTTCTTTGAAGTTCTTTTTATGCAATGTTTATAAATGTGCTGAACATGATCTGACCACTCTAAGGAAATTTGTGAAGTTATAGTCTGGTGTAATTTCTGATTTCTTGGAAATTCTTTTTCTACTGCAATGTTTATAAATGTGCTGAACATGATCTGACCACTCATTTCCTCTGGAAATACATACTTTTCAGTTGGGAGGCAAGATAACACCCAACAATTTTGAATTGCAGAATTTGAAGAAATTTTGCAATGTTTGTGATGTCTTTACATTGATTGGTTGACAGGTATATTTATGAGCAGGAAAAAACACTAAAGCAGCCCATTATAATCATTTCTAGCTTTACCTGAGGTGCAAACATGTTTTCAGAGATTGGATTTCTGAAAAGGTGCCTTTGGTCCCACTTTGATGTTGAGTAGCACAATAATTACATTTTCAAGTTTTCACGTATTTTTTATGGAGGACACATGAAAACACCCATGTAGTACATGGACAAAGGTTCAATATAATATGAGGGCATAGGTAGAGTTGGACTTGACTGCCTGAGTTAGTGTGAAATCCTCTTGTGGCATTTGGCATACAAATACAAATAAAAATGTACATTGAGCATACGTACAATGGCATTCTTGTTGCAGTTTTATGTCACAGTAATCGTGTATCTGCAACAGAAGTGGCTGCATCGGTCTTACCTGTTTGCAGTATTTCTCCAAATTTTAGAATGCATTTTTTTCCAATGTTTGCTCAGCCATTTATGGAAAGCCTTTGTGGCATATGTTTGATTTGTTTTTACTGCATGTTATTAACAAATTTAAAAGTAATTTCATTACAACATTATTAATAACCAAAGCAGTTCAAACTGATTTTCTTATATGTGCATTATGTGTGACACTGTCTAGTTCATTAGCATTTTGACGATATTATTTTGATGTTTCAGTGCTTCTGGAAATCCTGAGCCAGCAGCAGAGCACACTGGAGACAGTTATGTTCATTAGCCTGATGATGATGTTCTGTTTGAACCTAAGGATGCTGATGCTGGTCCCAATCCCAGCTGTCCATCACCAACACAGGGTGACATGAAGAAGCAGTTGGAACTACTTCAGCAGGAGCCCAGCAAGTCTCGGGGTGCATTGGTTGTGGCAAAGGGTACTGCCGCTAGGGAGATGGTGAGCATGCTCAAAGTTCTCACAAAAGAACACCAGCCCGTCACCAGTCGAACTGCTGCACTGGTGCCGCCCCGGCCGCGTCATGCCAGGCGCCGATGCGACCGGAGACCGGGTCGTTAGCCGATTTCCAGAGCTTGGCTCTCGACCGGCCCCAGTTTTGTAATGATATGTTACTAATTACAGTGCTACAGTAACATTGATGTAAAAGACTCACAATCGGACGTTCAGACGCGATGCCATGCGACAGTGCCATCGGATTAGTGCTGATCTGTCGTGATGTGAGGGATGTGTGGACTGTGGAGGGCTGTTCGAAATGTATCACGCTCGGCTGGCACCTGCACATTACGGCTATTACGAATCCTCCCAGACATTGCCACTTGTCATAAAGTGCTCAATTTGTGTCATGGTTGGCCCAGTTCGTCTCAGAGTCCAAATATGTGTGCTGCATGTTTTGGCTTGGTTGGCAAATAGGCTGTGGTACCCCTCAATGAGGCAAAGGTTTACGGGTTTGCTCGTAACGCTAATGCAGTCGTGTTTTACTCATTGAACTGGAGCCATTCCTCTGTGCATGACATCGTCACTATCGTCAGCCATGGTCTGTAGGTGGCATTCAAATAACCGAACACTGCCAGGGCAATCCTGTTTCGCCTACAAACGCCTTTTCTCTCTGTTGTCAAGATGCAGACAAGGTCGTGTTCTTGCTATTGTGTTGTACAGACTGGCGAAACGTAATTAGGCACATGGAGCCGGGCAAGTCCTTGTGTGACCTGGCGTGTATGCAATTCTAATTTCCTCAAAGCCGGAACGTTAAGCCATTTTGTACTGTTGAATGCCGGACAGAGTTAAAGTGATGCACGTTCAATACAAAATATGTGGAAACATGTGGCAAAGGATATGTTTCATTTATATTACCAACCACGAATCATGCGCTATTAGGACGATTGTATACAGCCGTCGGAGGTGTCGTGTGCCAATGTTAGTCGTCGGGTTGGTTTAAATGCAGACCGAACACGCCTGGCTCTCCTCACAGCGTGTTAACACGCGCCCTGGAGGGCCTCTGAAAACTATGCGCACTGGAGTGTGGGGGGGGGATTCCACCCCCCCCCCCTAAGATCTCGGCTCACATTAAAGCTAGAGTTACGAAATCTTCAGTGTAGATGGGTACAGTGGTAAACTTTATTGTGTGCAAATTGCATGACCTTAGGTCTATATCTTCAAGGTCAAATGAGGTAACATGTTAATTTTGCTTGTTTTGCGTGCCTTGGCTTGACAGTGCTATGGATTGCCCCACAATGGGCTTCCATGATGCTTTGAGCATGACTAATGATGTAATAAGGATGATAGATGCTGCATTTGACCTCAGGTCACTGATATATCAGCACTTTATAAAGGTCAAGGTATGCATTTTCATGCATTTGATGCATTTGAGGGAACATTACGCTTTGGGACATGTGAGGAAACTATAATGGGTATTGTCATAATAATAATGATAAGAACAGCAATAATAACAATAATAATCATACTACTACTACTACTACTACTATTACTACCACTATTACTATTACTGCTAGGTATTTCACAAGCTCCACCAGACACTAGCGGATCCAGGGAGGGGCCATTCCGGCCATGCCCACCCACCCCGAAGCGCTTAAAGGGGGGGCATAGTGTCTTTGCTCCCCCCGAAATGCAGTAAAATGCAGCAACCTTTGCCGAGGTTAAAATTATCGTCTGGATGAAAGAATCTCCAGTTTTAAAGGTATTTTTTATAATTGTTTGGAAGCCAATATGGCAGCATAGTAGATTCTGACACACATCGAGGGTTCTATGCTGCTCAAGTTCTGCTTACAGCAAGAGTTGACAAAATCGGATCTGCCAGTGTGTACACGTGCACGAACGTTGACTTAGTATGAACGTGAACGTTTCGGTAAACAAGAACAAAAATCTCATAACTTAGAAGCGGTGGAGGTAGGCTGGGGACCCTACACAGGAAATTATGTTGTCATTAATTATTATTGTCAAAAAATGGGTCCCTTTGACAAATAGTGGTAGAAATCCGATGCTTTTAACCAAAAATAGTGGGAGAATGGGCACCCTCCAAATCCCTCCGACCCCTCCACTGATGCAATTCCTAAGTACGCCACTGGAGAAGGGGGGGGCTGACGCCGAAAACCGAAAGTTTCCCCCCAAACCGGTGGGCTAGATCCGCCAGTGACCACAGACGCGAAAGTGGAATTTGGCGGCGCTTGCTGCGGGCTGGTCGGTTTCCCGGCGTATGGCCAGAGTTTCCATATATACCGATACTCGGCATCGGCCACCGACCGGAACAAAACGCCATATTTGCCGGGCTTCGAGGGCATGTAAACCTTGAAACCACAGCGTCCCCGGAATCGAGCAAGCGTCTCGTCCACGCAGACGTTGTCTGACGGCTTCAGGTGGCGCCGCAGGTTTTCGTCAAACATGCCGAACACCTCACGAAACAGGCAGAAGTTGTCGGCTTCACGTCTGACAGGTCGGCTTGTGATATCGTCAAACCGAAGGCAGCGCAGGAGCTTCATGTAGCGGCGGTGGCTCATTGTGGCTGAGAAGGGCGCAGGTGCAAATGCACCCTGGAATAGGTCCTCAGCTGTGCTATTTGCACCCACGCAGCCCCGCAGCAGAGAGGCCGACAAAAGCCATCAGTTCTGAGCGTGTCACTGGAGCGTACGTCTGGAGGTGACAATGAGTCCGGATCTTTTGTGGTCCTCTCATACTTTGCCTTCTCCTCCAGCAGTTTTTCGTTGGTGTGTTTTAGATTAAGGTCGATCACGCCGTCCTGAAAAAAAAACAACCTGAATGCTGCCATATCCGATGATACGGTCCTCGCCTCTCCGATGAGACCTGGCCTCTGGCGCGTCAGGTTCACGTCCAGCCTCCTGGAGCGCTGGGCAGGCGGCTGCAGCGACCACTCAGCCACTGTGTTGTGCGGCGGTCACGCACGCAGAAGGCGCCCGGGTTTTGCTGAAGTGGGACGTACTCGCCTTCCTCCAGGGTACGCTTCGACTTTGTAAGCTCTTTCTGCATGCTCCGAACGCTGGGTGCCGGAACGGGCTGGTCCCGCAGTACGGAGGCGGCCACGGCTTCAGGGCTGGTCGCGCCGGTCGCATCAGCTGACGTGCCAGCTGATGGACTGGCTGACGGGCCGGCTGACGAGCCGGCTGACGAGCCGGCTGACGAGCCGGCTGACGAGCCAGCTGACGGGCCGGCTGACGTGCTGGCTGACGTGCCGGCTGACGGGCCGGCTAACGTGCTGGCTGACGGGCCGGCTGACTGGCCGGCTGACGTGCTGGCTGACGGGCCGGCTGGCGTGCCGGCGGCAGCGGCTGTAGACACAGAAGTGTTCTCGTCATCCGTATCGTCTTCGTCTGGAACGTACAGGGCATCTTCTTCTTGGCTGTCCAAGTCCGACGATGCTTCAATTTCGTCTTCATCGGAGTCGATCAGCGGGATGAGATGCGCTGCTTCAGCGGCGCTAAGGCGGCGGAGCGTACGGCGGGACATGATGAGCGATCAGCTTTGCGTCCGACCTGTACGGGCTCAGAACAGAAAATGCTTCACGGCACACCTGTTTTCACAAACGCCAACTCCTATCGACACACGGTGGGGGAAAGCGATACAGGGTTGACCAAACCAAACACCACGTCCAACAAATATTATCGTGGTCGTGAAGGTCTTGCCCACAGTTTGATCTTCGTACCGACCGAAGCATTGATATGCTCGATACGCCCTCCCAGAGCCCTCCCTCTTCAAACACCGATAAACCTTCACGTCCCGCTGCAGTAATTGAGGCATATTTTAACAGCGACAAACAAGGTGCTGTGCAAACAGACCGATTGGTGTATGCCCATCTCCCGCTCAAGTTACCAGAACCGGGCCGCCTGCCCGACTGGCCGGCGGGCGGCCCTGCGCAATCGGCTTCACGAAGAAAGGGCTGAAGTACATGAATGAAATGTGCAAACGCTTAGGTTCACAATGAAAAAACAGTTGTGTTCAGGATGTGTAGGGAGTAACATGCGAAATGGCATGAATCGCATGAGTCATTTGCGTTTATGACAATCTTCCAGTTGACCTGTCATGAACATAACCTGACTTGACCTCGGTGACCTTACATGACCTTGGAACTATATAGCATAACAATATACACCAAACAAGTCGTTAGTGTTGCCAAGAACACTTCTCTTTTGCCAATATACGGGAAGCGCATCAGCACCGATTTTTGTGGTCTGGGGCTACAAAATGTTTTGACTTTGATAGCCTCTAGCTGGAAACATTTTCGGCCAATTTTCGTTTTTCTAACGTCAAACGACGTGCAGTACATTTTTAGGCAGGTACACAAAATTGCGTATATCGACCGGTACAATCTGGAAATATTTGCGAAAAACCGGAGGGGTGGGCGGATTTCGCCCCCTCCCCCTCCAGTGCGCGTGTTAAGACTACATTCGTCAGATCGTGAATATACTATACTATACGTAATTGGACGGGAAGACAGTATCAATCAAACCACATGACTCATTTGAGTCAGCTCGCTCAGCTAGCTCATTTTGTTGGGGGAAGTCCCCCAGTCCTCTAGATCAGATTGCTACATATATTTCATGAATTTTGATAAGTGCGATTTACTCGTGATCTCGATGAAACATGGTATGCAGGTGAGAGTAATGTTTATTTAACAACAGCTCTGGAGTGAAATATCACTCGGGCGTTAATATGACGTTTTTAAGTGAAATTGAAGAAATTAATATGAAAGAAGTATTACCCATACATTGGAATGTGTCAATTGGCACAACCGAGCAAAGTTGATCTTATTATCCCCTATGGCGTGATCTTCATCCATCACAAACACTATATTTAGTCCATTAACAACATCCAAACCACTTCTGAAACGGTTGGACGAATGCTGTATTCGAAATCGGGCTTGAGCACCCGAACCCTCGGATGGGGTTCGGGTGATAGCGACGGCAGGGGGGGGGCAGAATCCACCCCTCTCCCTTCCCTTTCCTTCGGTATGTTCGCGATAGATCTGGAACTAACTTAGACATCTACGCGACATTCTCAGCAGCTGAGCTTTATGAATTTCGCACACTAAGGTAAAGCCCAATTATGGGTGATGTCAGGACATGATATTGTAAGAAGGCTTACATTTTTAACACGGAGTTTCATGCGGTTGTCATGCGGCCCGACTACACGAGAAATCCAGCCGCCGCGACCGGAAACCCGTGGCAGGTGCGGATAAATTTGTGAAAAGCCAGCGCAAACACGAAGCCTACTCGTCGCCGATACGCCCACACTGTCAATAGCGGCCACTTGGAGCTGCCGCGAATGCAAGTAGTGACTTCCGCCCAGCCACGGGTATCAGCCTGACCCAGTAACCTGGAAACAGCTACCGCTCAGGAACTGCCAACTGCCAACCGCCAATCAGCGGCCGGCAGTCGGCAGTCACCAGTCACCAGTCACCAATCACCAGTCACCAGCGTCACCAGCCGGCACCATCAGCCACCAGCCAGGCCACGGGGCACAAAGAGCCTGACGTGCGTTGTCTGATAACAGGCGCATTTACAAGCGCCACCCCGGGAGAGTCGAGGAGACATCACCCAAGGCAGTCGTCGGAGGCGGACACCACCCGAGGCAGCCGCCGGAGGCGGGCCACCCCGGAGGAGTCGACACATCACCCAAGGCAGTCGTCGGGGACACACCACCCGAGGCAGCCGCCGGAGGCGGACCACCCACGGCTGCGACGGAGGAGGAACATTGGACGGAATCGCCGAGAAGCTCGCACATCCAGCAGAATCGTCCGGGAGTCGCTCGCGAGCTGAGTGGAGTGATTGTGAAACGGTGAACTGCGCTCGCTTTCGTCGACACGGCAACTACTGAAAGACTCTGCGGAAAGCGAGTGAATACCACGACATGTGAGTGAACTGGAGCAAGGAGTGGCAATGTCCCCGTGAACTGTCATGAAACCCATGTGACCCGTCCGCCACCGGCCCTTGTAATGCATATGTGATGGCCCCAGCCAGCGGTGGGATGTGGGTAACCGTCTGCCCCGGGAAGGGTAAAATGGAGGAGCGAATTGTGGCAAATAAGGTTCTTGTGGAGCATAGTTTTCAGGGTTGGTGGAGGATACCTGAATGTTATATCGTTTAGACATGCTTGGTGTTTAAGGTTGGTGTGGATGATACGCGAATGTTTTGTTTATATACATGAATGCTTATACTTTGAATGGAAGGAAAAGAATACATAGCCACGCACACCCATTACT
Organism: Ashinkailepas kermadecensis; assembly: GCA_034440615.1. Classification (NCBI taxonomy): domain Eukaryota; kingdom Metazoa; phylum Arthropoda; class Thecostraca; family Neolepadidae; genus Ashinkailepas; species Ashinkailepas kermadecensis. Next base: position 92,806 of record JAOTOM010003440.1, read on the forward strand.
GATAAGAATTTAAGTGACGGAGGAGCCGGTTTAAGTGACTGAGGAGCCACGTGGTTCCGGGAAGATGTCAATGAAGAGTGCAGGCCTTCTGGCTCACTGCAGTCAAATAAACCCCCTTCTTTCCATGGGAGAATGAAAGTAACGTAGATCCGCTGGGACCCCACGTTACTCAGCGGATAAAGTGCGCAAACAGACAAGGTGGGAATACCTCTTTCCCCACTGTCCCTCTGCCCTTCTGTTCTCCGTCTTTCTCTCTTTCTCTCTCTCTCTCTCTCTCTCTCTCTCTCTCTCTCTCTCTCTCTCTCTCTCTCTCTCTCTCTCTCTCTCTCTCTCTCTCTCTCTCTCTCTCTCTCTCTCTCTCTCTCTCTCTCTCTCTCTCTCTCTCTCTCTCTCTCTCTCTCTCTCTCTCTCTCTCTCTCTCTCTCTCTCTCTCTCTCTCTCTCTCTCTCTCTCTCTCTCTCTCCCCCTCTCTCCCTCGCACTCCAATCACACGTCAACACCTGTTCCCCAGCACATAGGCAGCCGAGCGGTCGGTGCCACTAAGCCAAGGGTTCATTAACCCTTGTGGAGGAAACAGACCATTACCGTTAACCCAAATAGTCAGTAGTGAACGGGAGTATCGCATGACATGGACATTTGTTTATCAGAGATCTGCCATTCCAGTGCGTTTACCTGCAAAGACATTGTAATTTGCATCATATTCTACCAGACAATGGGTTTGGTTCCGGCGGGTTTATGAGGGTTTTGATGTCACCCTTGACGGAACGTACAAGAGTAACCGCACAAGATTCATTCATGCTACATGTCGAGTAACTTAGAATAAGTACGGGTGTGTGAGCAGCACCGTGTTCTTTACGCTCGTGTTTCCTAGTTGGCAAACGTAAACGGTAGAAAAATGTGGAATAAATCAGACGCACAATTTCGTTTTAGATTACACTAAACCGTTGCCACTGAGAAAATGTCCACACCGAAACTGAAATAGCGGATGTTACACAGGCCAAGCATTTATCAAGAATGAAATAGCAACCAGGCGTTAAATGACGTGCAGCCCTTCCATACTCACTCAGCTTTGAGTCACGAACATTCATCCTCCCATGCTCACTAAACTTCCGGGCACTTCCGACGTAGAGACCAGCGCAACGTGACAGTGTAGGCAATTATTCACATAAGGGTAAGCTTTAAACGGGCCTGGAAAAAGCTAATTACAGGGGTCAGGTTATCATTCTTCCTTCACGCAGAAAATGATCACGGGTTCCATTACAGGCGGCGACCCGCTTGGTCTCATGGGAGCGAAGAATAAACACGGGTCCAGGGCAGCTAAATGATTGGGGGAGGGGGCACACTACACGACTTGAGCCGACTTTTCCGGGGTCAGGAAACAGGGAAAAGGGGCTTTCGTCCAGAAACATATCAGGCAGTACTCGAGCGTCACTATGGAGGAGGAAGAGGACTGGGTCGTCCCAGCATATAATAATTATCTCTCTCTCCTTTCTCTCTCTCTCTCTCTCTCTCTCTCTCTCTCTCTCTCTCTCTCTCTCTCTCTCTCTCTCTCTCTCTCTCTCTCTCTCTCTCTCTCTCTCTCTCTCTCTCTCTCTCTCTTCTTTTCTCTCTCTTCTATCTATATCTCTTATATATATATATATATATATATATATATATATATATATATATATATATATATATATATATATATATATATATATATATATATATATATATATATATATATATATATATATATATATATATATATATATATATATATATATATATATATATATATATATATATATATATATATATATATATATATATATATATATATATATATATATATATATATATATATATATATATATATATATATATATATATATATATATATATATATATATATATATATATATATATATATATATATATATATATATATATATATATATATATATATATATATATATATATCTCTTTCTCTCTTCTCTTTTTTCTTTCTCTTTTCTTTTTTTCTTTTTTTCTTTTCTTTTCTTTCTCTTTCTCTTCTTTCTCTTTTCTTTCTCTCTCTCTCTTTTCTCTTTCTCTCTTTCTCTCTCTCTCTCTCTCTTTCTCTCTCTCTCTCTCTCTTTCTCTCTCTCTCTCTCTCTCTCTCTCTCTCTCTCTCTCTCTCTCTCTCTCTCTCTCTCTCTCTCTCTCTCTCTCTCTCTCTCTCTCTCTCTCTCTCTCTTTCTCTCTCACTCTCTCTCGCTCTCTCTACCTCGCTCGCCACTCACCCGCCTAACACCTGCTTCCCAAATCAACATGTCGCCCGGCCGAATGCGTCGAGTCGAGGGTTCTTGGCCTTGGAAGTGCTGCGGCAAATACTTTCCGGACACTGGGTCACTAAACCATCACACCACGCGTCTACGAGACTTCCACCTGCTTTAAAATGGTGCGGGTAATAGTACCGAACAACTGAACCCAGGAAGCGGATTACATATGGGACCGGGGATAACATCTATAATGGAATGACATGGACTTGAGACTCAAGTTAGTTATAGAGGACCCCGTGGTCCGTGGTGTGCGTTTTATGTCACGCCGAGATATGCTGGAGACCAGACTCGTACAAGTAAATTGTTGCAGGGGAAATGTCACAAAGCCGTCACGATGGGAAATAACGTTACCGTCAAATCGCTGGAAACTCGTCCTCAGGCTTTGTACTTATCAGCGCATGTATTACCCTTGAATGCCGCGGGCCTGGTAAATACTCGGAGGTCCAAAATACTTAAGTCGATGCAGTTGAGGAACGAACCATTAACCACTGACCATTAAGTGGCCAACGTACTAGGTGCGAATGAGGGATTTAGCAGGGAATAAATTCCGAGTTCGTCCGTTACTTAAATGTAAAAGCTAGCCGGCAAGACAGGACAGGACGAACCCGACTACCGTCTGTGACGGAAAAACGTGAGACAGATTACGCAATAAGCGAGGAGACGGCCTGCAAGCCGCCCTTCCACGGGCGATAACTTCCATGGGCCCAAAAGTGAGCCTCCGCCCTCTTCTCTTCGGAGGAGACGGAGGAGGGCTGATAGAAGACGGGAAAATGACGAAACACTGTTGGTTGAACCCCTGGGAAAGCGTGCCGAAAGACTGGATAATTCAAGGCAGCTGGTTCACTTGAGAAATTCTAGGCCGCAAAAACCCTCCGGCCTGGTGATCCCAGAGCGCGGAAGGGCATCCCGAGGGTGGTCAGATCCGACGGGATCCATTGAGTAAGCTCGCAGGCAGCGGCACTCAATTTTGGGTCGGGATGAATCTGTGCGCACAGTTAGGTAAAAGCCAAAAACGGCTAGGTCGGTATTCCTTTCCCGTCTCAGCTATTCCAGCAGGCCTGGGCCTCTCGATTACGGCACAGGCAGGGGAGATGAAGTTTGGCGTTCCGTAAGCCCCCCCAAGGATAGGACAGGCAGGGGATTTGAGGGTCTCCCGACCATGACCCCGGGCAGGATAGGTTAGAAAGACGATAGGGGGTCATCCCGACCGATTTGTGGCCCAGGACCACCTGTGGGGGTGCCCGCCGATTGCAAGTTAGAGCAATGCAAGGCCTGGCAAGGCATTTGACTCATTTAATCGTAGGTATGTCGGCCATTAATACTCAAGCCCAGCATTAGACCATCAGAAACTAACGGAATATCGCAGCCCAGTGTCATCGAGCCTTGAAGGCAGTAAAGTAATAGTATATCATTCCCAACCAACAGTGTCGCGTCAGCCGGTCACAGTTGTGGACCTAAGCACGGGTAATTAACATTTAACTTTGGGCTAGAAAGCCCTAAGCAACGGTCAGAGAAAGTAAGACTTGCTGAATGCGCACATACCACTGGAAGGGAAAATTCGAGGGCCAAACTTTACATTTGTCATTAATGGAGCGAACGTTCAGAATGAAAGGGAATGCATGTGAGTGTGCATGAACTAGCTAAGGGTATTTAAGGACCAGTGGGGGCTGTTTGGGGCCCGATGTGTGCATGCAGCTGTCAGAAACCCATCGTTGTCAAAATTTGACCCAGAATAATTACCTAGGCCCTCAATTTGCCAGTCCGGTGACCCGTGTGAGCATGCAGGTGGATGACATGGAGGGAAACAAGCGGGGACGTTAACACTTAAGAGGGCCCCGAAGCTGGACGAGGGCCGGTGACGGACGCATTTCCAACTCCAATGTCCGTCCATTACTCTTGTGACTCCCCCTCCCCTCCTAGGTCTCTCTAATCATGCGGTTCCTCTATCCCTGGCGCCACGACCAAGCCAGGTTCACTCACGGATGGAAGTGGTGAAATGAGAAGATTTGACCTCGCTATTATAAATTTGTGTTAGGATAACGAGTTACGGGGCGCCGACAAGATGACTATACGAAGACACATATGATGACAGCACAAACTACACCGTGGACTCGCAGGTCACCGCTCGCTGTGGGCCGCCCCGGTTGGGGGCCGGCGGCACGCCGGAAGCGGGATCGGCACGGGCCGGGGAGCCGCCCGGCGCCCGTGAGCGTAGTAAAACATGGCCGCCGGCCGGCGGCCGTGCGGAAACTATTTTTTAAAGGTCGCTCCGAACAAGAGTGCCACCATTCAGTGCGAAGACTCAGACCGACCACTGAAGACTGACACACGGACAAACCACAAAACCCCCCTTACCAACCCCCTTCCTACCAACCCCCCCCCCACCTACCCCTCCCCATCCATCCCCCACCCCACCTTCCCCTCCCCATCCATCCCCCCACACCGACCCCGCCCCCGACCTCGCCGCCCTACAATATATGCGGTTGTCACGGCTCCGCACAGGTACGTACTCCATGATCCTCGGCTTTGCGTGCTTTTATTGGGCATATTCCGCAATCTACGCACCACTTATATTAGCAATAGGCTCCCAGTTGTGGATGTAACCAGTTTCGTGTGGTATTGGGGCAATTGAGAATTCTGAGATTAATGACATTTCCACATTTTCGTCATTTGGAGCATTCGGAGTATGCTGAAGACGTTAACGACGATGTCAGCACATACGTAGCACTTGTAAAAGTGCATGTGTCATGTAAAGTCTGTTCTTGGTTAGCCTGGCTTGACCTAAGTTCAAAGTTGCCAATAATTGACCTGTGTGGGCCATCATTGATACCATTGCTCTGCCTGTTACGGTTTTAAAACTCGGCTAGGTGGATTTGCCTTCCATCCAAGGATGCGTTTGTAAAAAGCCCTCGTGTCACAATGGTTAAGCGTTGATTACAGTAGCCAACAAGGAGAGTGTAGCACGCCCTTGATCTGAAACGTGCCTAGTCCACGCTTCAAAACACCGCACCGCATCGCGATGTCGGCTCCCGCTGATGGTAGGTATTGGGTGCATTTGCTTGAAATAGAAGGTGCATCACTCTCAGCTGGCAGCAATTTGCCGCATATAACCTTCAGGTATATTTAATATTATCGGTTATTGGCATCTATCTCCCTCAAAATGCATCCACCGTTTGCGATCAAGTCGCTGCGCGAACGATGGGAGCCATTAGTTGAATAAAGTCATTGGCATTGTCACGCAGGCGTAATTTCTCGAATCGATCTGACGTTCACATAAACGATGTAATTGAAAATGTCATCAACAAAATTAAGTTATATTTTTCGACATATAGCAATCAATTTCTTAAATATAGCTATGGCGGCAGACAGTGGCGCAACCAGGATTTCAGTTGGGAGGTGGGGGGGCAGGGTTGGAGAGCGGGCCCCCTCGCAAGCGGGCCCCCTCATGTTTTTAAAAAGTCTGCGGAAAACATGCACTTACTTTTGAGCGGGCCCCTATGTTTGTAAAACTTCGCAGAAATAAAAGCACTTTTCCTTTATCAGGGGCCCCGATTCGAGGCGGGCCCTGGTTAAAACGGGCCCCCAGATTTTCAGTTGGTTCAAAGGGCCCCTGATTCGAGCCACAGAACCGCTTCGCGGGCCCCTAGCCAGGGCTCTGAGTAGGGTGGCCCACTCCGAGCCGCTGGTACAACAGCCGCGAGAACCGCAGTGATCGAAATAATTATGACGTCACCTTACTGGGCGCTGACTGTCCTGCTGCGAACACGAGCGAGACAGAATCTACGTGATGTGGACTGCGAAAACACCTAAAGCCAGTCTGTTTCAGGAGCGCCGTGATTGACATCGTCTTTTGAACACACAAGACTAGCGCTCCCATGGTGAAAATCATTGCCAGATTGGCAACACGGAAAAATCTTCAGATGTAGGAAAATATCAAAATTGGCAGCACTTATCGCACTACACAAAAAGTGCATGAACTAACGTGTTGGTCTGTAGCCTTTGCATGGCCGTAAATAAAGCAATGCATCAATAAATCATGCCTTGAGTCATCATTTATTCGAAAACCTCTTTGCTAATCAATGAACTATAAAATTGCACACACACACACACACAATAGTTTTGGTCCTTGAAAACAATCATGGTGCAAATAAATAGCATGCTGCCACCTAGCGAGGATACGGTATACTTCAAGTTCATTTCTTTTTCACAATGGTTTTCCGTAAGCTGAGACATGTTCTGATTTAGTACGGGCCAAAATCGCACGCCACACTTCTCCATCGTCAGCTGATATTATGGGTTATGACACATTAGAGGTTATGATACATTTGAGGTTATGACACATTAGAGGTTATGATACATTTGAGGTTACGATACATTTGAGGTTATGATACATTTGAGGTTATGATACATTTGAGGTTATGATACATTTGAGGTTATGATACATTTGAGGTTATGATACATTTGAGGTTATGATACATTTGAGGTTAGGGTACATTTGAGGTTATGATACATTTGCGGTTATGATACATTTGAGGTTATGATACATTTGAGGTTAATGTACATTTGAGGTTATGATACATTTGGGGTTACGATACAGACCCGGCATATTTAGTAAGTGCTTGCGAAAACGTCGGCGAGACTGACCGAAACGTCATACATAGTGAGCGCACTAGCGCCCTCAGCGGGGAATGCGCGGGTTTTATCCAGTTTGTAGTACGACTCTGGTTTTGGCGAGTTGGGAAGCTGAATTTACGGTCGTGGGGGTGAGTGTGATGGAACAGTAGGTACTTTGTAAGAATTTCGAAGACATACCGAAGGCTGTCGAAGGTAGATAGTATGTAGGTAGGTAAGTGTCCAATTCTCTCACCTGGTTGGCACCACAAATTCTGGAGTTTCAGGTTACCATAGCAATAGGTTAGCATGATCAAAAACATAAGGGTCCAAGCTTCACCAATAACACAGGGACCAGCATCCCCCACACTCATCAATGTCTTTCTACCCTACCTATCCAGCCTATTCACTTGATCTCATGTAACGAATGGGACCTGAGTGGCCTACCAATAATTTTCCAACTCCATCCATGCCCACCTAAAGGGCCAGTACAGTGCACACCCACTTAGCATAGATATCACACCATCCCCGGCCCCTTAGAACTAAAAAACAAGACTTTGCAACCTAAAATACTTGTCCACCCTATTTTTAAATACATTCAATGAGGGACTCCCCACAACATCAGCAGGCAGGCTATTCTGCTGATCAACAATCCTTTGACTGAAGACCTGTTGTTGCTGAACTGTCCTACACCTTGATTTGTTTAACCTGAATTGATGACCCATATGCGATAGTCTAAATAGAAGGGAATCATTCAGATTGACCTGATCTAACCCTTTACTAATTTTTATACATTTCATAAAGTCATAAAGTATTAAGGCTTAATAAGAGCCACAGGGTCCCATCTGGGTTAAGCCTATCTAGAAAAGGTACTAGGAATGTACATACTCCCACCCCAATCAATCCCTTATCCCAAGTTCCTAGGAAGCTATATATCCCAGCCTATCTAGCACCACTCACTTGCTACCACATAACACCCTCAACAATCACAAGCTCCTCCCATCACACCCATCGTGCCACCATAGACAATCTCATCAGCATCACATCCCGAAGGAAGGTGCCGAATCCACTGCTAGGCACACCCCACACAAATTCATAAATTAATTTCAGTCATATCAACCCTTAATCTCCTATACTTGAGTGAGTACATATCTAATGCCAGAAGTCTTCCTCTGTATTCTAAGTTACCTAGTCCACTGATGAGTCTAGTGGCTTTGTGCTGCACTCTTTCTAGCATTTCTATCTCTTTTTCTAAGTAGGGGGGGGGGGGTGGCTTCATGCCTGTACATAATATTCTAAGTGGGATTGCACATAGGCCAAGTACAGCCTTTTCATCACTTCTTTGAATTTGCTCTTATACTTCACACTCCTATTAATGATACCATCATTCTGATTACCCTGTTCCTAGCTGACACACCTTGTTTTTCTACTTTAAGATCATTTGAAACTAACACACCTAAATCTCTTTCCTCTTCAATAACATCTAATCTCCTACCTCCCATTGTATATCTGAAAGTCTCACCTCCAAACCCAAGATGCATAACCTTACACTTTTCATAGTTGAAAGACATCTGCCATTGATCAGCCCACTTGTTTAGGTCCTCCAAGTCTAGTTGAATATTACTAGACTGCTCACTACTGTTAGCTACTCCTACTGATTTGATGTCATCAGCAAATTTGAACACACTATTCCTGAGCCCTACCTCAATGTTATTCACAAATATGATAAAGAGAAGTGGCCCTAGAACAGAGCCCTGTGTCACTCCACTCAGAACATCCTTCCATTCAGATTTACATCCCTTTAACACTACCCTTTGTTTCATTCCCCTTAACCATGCTTCAATCCAACCTAGAACCTTTCCATCAATCCCATGCTGTTCTAGTTGCCAAATGAAATGCCCACATGCAACTTTATCAAAATATTTGCTAAAGTACAGGTGCACTACATCCATCCTGCTTTGATTGTCTGCTTCTTTAGTTATATACTCCATAAACTCCAATAGGTTAGTTAAACAAGATCCTTGAGATAAAAATCCATGTTGGGTATCCCTTAGAAGGTTGTGCCTATCTAATTGAGTCTGTATATTCTGTTTGACAAGTTTGACAAGTACTCTTCTAAGTTTGATTAGTCCTGTACATTCATGGTTAATCTGTGCATTATATTCATACAGCAATGTGCTGAAATTTGAGTGCAGTGCAGCATTAAATGCAGCCAGTTCCATTAAGGTTACAGCCTACATAATTGGGTAATAAATTCCATGCATCACAGCTTCTGAGACAACAATATTTGCCTACAATCTATGGATAAATGTCTGTGAGCCAATTTTCATGAATTTCCACATGTTTTTGCCAAAGGTGCCAGCACAAACATGTCAGGGATCTTGATGGCAGAACAGCCATAAAACATCTTCCAATATTTTATGTCTGCTTGAATCAGTCACCCTTGAACAGATAATAATTATAGTTTTTGTAGTTTTGCACCACAATCTGGGCCTTCCATCCCTTCTGTGTTCCATGTCAACTTTATCTGTACTGGCTCTAGTCATCTTAAATGACCTATGTATCCTGTATTTCAAAGGCATGAGGAAAACTCCAAGAGAGGTTTGAAATAAGTAATGTATATAATTGTCATAAATTCAGTAGAATGGCATAAAGGAAACCTTAGTAAGTTCCTGGCTAAACTGCCAGCTTTGTATACAATACTAAAGATGTCTTGATAGAAACATAAGTTTATATCTACTGCAATATCTAAATCAGTATGCATCTGCACAAATTTTACCTGAATTCCATCAAGGTACCAACATGCATAAGGGCCAAGATAACTCCAGTCATATGAGCCATGGTGTGCTCTAAGAACTGCACATTTGCAGGGTTCATTGTTCATTGTTAGTCCCCCATGACTTTGCAGTATTAACCAGTGTATCTACATCTTTTTGGCACTGTGAAATACCAGCTCACAAGTCAGTGGCAGGTTTGCACTTCAACATGATGTATATCTTTAGGTCATCTCAAATACCTTGAACTGGTAGTGTGTACCATGTGTTACATAATTAACATAATCAAAAATAACATACCCAGTACAGAGCTCTGGAAAACTCCACTCAGAACATCCTTTGACTTTCTAGAAGAGCTAGCAACAAGCACTTTCATCACCCTCCCACAAATAAAATTTGGAATCCAGATGAGAACTATCTCTGAAATTCCCAGAGCTCTCAGTTTTATTAGTAGCAGACCATGATTAATGACATTAAGTGCCTTTGTAAACAATCTTTTTCATTCAGGCATTTTAAAAACTAGATGTGCAGAAGTAGATGTTTTGTGAACCTCATCGTTTTACTCCTTTCAAATTTTGAACTGTTATGCTACCACATACCTTGATATCTTTTTATATAGTTAATCTTCTAGAAAAGTTTATCTTAGCACCGAGATGAGCTAAGATTATCACTGAGACTACTATGAGACAGTGAGATGATCATCTGGCTCTCTAGCATATGAGAACTGGCCATGTGCTCCTTTTGTACTATAGTATTTATTCCTATGTTTTATTCTGTTGGTATATGAGCACCTGTAGTTCTATAATGATGCCATATACATTTTTAAAGCATTTAATTATAACATCCAGATATTCATACCTAGTATGTGTAGTATGTGAGTATGCACATGTGCTCAATGTCTATCTTTTTACTCTGATGTGTAACTTCTTTCTTCACCAACAGGGTAGTAGAACACTGGAACCAGCTGCCAGAAACCATTGTCAGTAGCAACACACTGAACATCTTTAAAAACAGCATAGACAATCATTATAAGAATAGGGGGCTCGTTTTTCTGTATTCCAGGGAGAGTTGATCGACGCATTTGGTGGACAACTGGTTCAGTGTACAGAGTGCAACCAAGAAGGGCCCTTGTGGCTCATAGTTGCACTGATCTTTTATGTCTTTTATGTCTTTATGTCTTAGATGCAAGAGGTGCTTTCATGTCAATTCATCCATTAATGCATATGTTTGAGAAGATTTTAATCTTTGCAAAATGAACTGATTTTTCAGTTCTTTTGCATAAACACATGGACCCAAAGCATTCAAATGGCAGCCTGTGTATTATTGCTGGTGAATATTGACAAGGCTGGTTGGGTATTATGACTGGTGAACAGTAACAAGGCTGTGTGTGTGTATTATGGCTGGTTGGATATTACAACTGGTGAACAGTAACAAAGCATATATTATGGCTGGTGAACAGTGACAAGGCTGGATATATATATTTTGGATGGTGAACAGTGACAGGGCTGGTTGGATATTATGACTGGTAAACAGTAACTTGGTTGTATATGTATTGTGAATGGTGAACAGTAGCAAGGCTGGTGGGGTATTATGACTTGTAAACGGTATTATGGCTGTATATGTATTATGCATGGCAAACATTGACAAGGTTGGTTGGGTATAATAATCGCTGGTGAACAGTGAGAAGGTTGTACATGTACAGTCATAAAGTATTAAGGCTTAATAAGAGCCACAGGGGCCCATCTGGGTTAAGCCTATCTAGAAAAGGTACTAGAAATGTACATACTCTCACCCCAATCAATCCCTTATCCCAAGTTCCTAGGAAGCTATATATCCCAGCCTATCTAGCACCATTCACTTGCTATTGCATAACACCCTCAACAATTACAAGCTCCTCCCATCATACCCATTGTGCTACCATAGACAATCTCATCAGTATCACATCCTGAAGGAAGGTGCTGAATCCACTGCTAGGTACACCCTATATAAAGTTATAAAGCATTTAGACTTAATAAGAGACTCACTTGCTATTGCATAATACACTCAACAATTACAAACTCCTCCCATCATACCCATTGTGCTACCATAGACAATCTCACCAGTATCACATCCCGAAGGAAGGTGCTGAATCCACTGCTAGGTACACCCTATATAAAGTTATAAAGCGTTTAGACTTAATAAGAGACTCACTTGCTATTGCATAACACACTCAACAATTACAAACTCCTCCCAACTCCCAACTCCTCCCTGTCGATCAACCCTCCCTGGAATACAGAAAAACAAGCCCCTTATTCTTATAATGATTGTCTATGCCGTTTTTTAAAGATGTTCAGTGTGTTGCTACTGACAATGGTTCCTGGTGGCTGGTTCCAGTGTTCTACTACCCTGTTGGTGAAGAAAGACTGTCTAAACCTTGTCCTGCTGTGATTAACTTTAATTTTGAATTGATGGCCTCTAATTGCATCATTTCTGTTAAATTCAAACATTTCTCTGAGATATCCCTGTTCCTGACCATGAACGCATTTAAAAACCTCGATGAGATCTCCTCTCAGCCTTCTATATCTAAGTGAAAACATATTCAATTTCTTGAATCTTTCCTCATATGCCAGGTTGCCTATACCATTAACCATTTTTGTTGCCCTCTTTTGTACTCTCTCTAAAAGCCAACATTCTTTCTCATAACTGGGGGACCAAGCTTGGACACAGTATTCCAAATGTGGCCTGACATATGCACAGTAAAGCTTCCTGATGACCTCACTTTTGTATGACACATTCCTCTGTATTGCCCCAAGCATTCTTAGTGCCTTCTTCCTCGCTTCTTTGGTCTGTTCTGATGCCCAAATTTTGTGTTCAAAATAACACCTAAGTCCTTCTCCTGCTGAGTCACAGATAGTACTTGGCCACCCATCAAGTATGGAGCCTTCATATGCTGCCTACCTACATGCATGACTGCATTTATCAAAATTAAACTTCATTTGCCATTTTTCGGACCACTTCACAAGCTCGTCTAAGTCTTTCTGCAGCAAAACCTGCTCATTGTGCCATGTTATTGCCCTAAAGATCTTGAAATCATCCGCAAATTTCAAAACCTTACTGCTTAGGCCACATTCAATGCTATTCACATATATAATAAACAATAGTGGCCCCAGTACCGACCCCTGGGGGACTCCACTAAGAACATTTTGCCATGATGACTTTGTACTATTTAGCATCACTCTCTGCTGTCTATCTGAGTATGACTGGTGAACAGTGACAAGGCTTCCTGGGTATAATTATTGCTGGTGAGCTTCCATAATACAGAACAAAGCTGTATGTATATTATGGCTGGTGAATGTTGATGAGGCTGGTTGGGTATAATAATGACTGGTAGGATTAGTGAATAGTGACTGGATGTAAAGAGGGATGGTGTGGTGCAAGGCCCCTGTGATCACCCAACTGATGATGATGAGTATTGAAAAGATGGTTGAGGCACTATTTACGTAATGGGGGTATTGTGATTAGTTGGTTTTTGTGCTTTAGGGCGCTTCAACCTGTCTTTGATCATTCGCGCCCAGGGAGAGGGGGTGTCTAGTCGTGAAGAAATGTATCCAAGCACAATAAAACAATGAATTATGTTCCTTCATTCAACATGTCTTCTGTAGCCTACTTTTGCACGAAAGGTTGTGCAGATTTGACATGGGTGCTGCCTGTTTCAGCCTGAGTGTCCCAAACCACTTGGCCATGGGCTCCACCAGTCTGTCTGACAGCAACATATGTCGACTGTGTGGGATCAGCAGCGACAACGCAGTCTTGATATTTGATCGCTCGGCCGACGAGCCGTTCTACATCAAAATAAACCGGTACCTTCCAATACAGGTGAGATGTGCCTGTGCACTGCACGTTGGTACCTTCCAATACAGGTGAGATGTGCCTGTGCACTGCACACTGTCCTCTTGTCGGTGACAGTCTTGGAGCATTGGGCTCGTTGCGACGCATCCGGATGAGTTGGAAGCGACGCGCGCAGAAGAGCACGGCCACGCAGCGTCTGAAGGATCACCCACGCAAATCGGTGGTGGGTGCATGTGGAGATTGAATGGTGACATTTATGGTGCAGACACTGTAATCCGAGGTGAAGCGTTTGAATCGCGAGATTATGATTCCATGGTTTCCAATCGTGATGTACCCGCAGTCAGTTGGAAGAAGAAGAAGGACCTTAGGTTCTTTTACGACACATTCAACCGCTAGGTCATAAAGCGTCGCCAACCTCTCACGCCGATTGGTCGCGGGTGGACTCGGTAATGCCGTCGGTTGTAAGATTCGAGTCCACAATCTTGCGATCAAGAGTTTGACGCTCTACTAACTGAGCTACCGCGGTCCCCTCAGTCAGTTGGCGTTTTGATTTCTGACGAATGATGATGCCAGCCATGATTCACTGTATGCCATTTCAATATTGCTCTAGTCAGGGTGTCTGTCGGGAAATCGTTGGCAGAGGAGGGGGAAATACATGGAGACAATGGGAGATCCGAAATAAAGCGATCCTGGGCGAAATAACTCACTCAGGATCTAATCTAAAATTTAAATTATTATGGAAGCCAAGAACAAAACTTGGAAGTGGAGGGGAAATCACTGCCCGGAAATGTGCTAAATTGACACCTATGTTCTCTAGGTATTTGTCTTAAATCGTCCAGTATAATGCACCAGAGAAGAAGATAATATAGTAAGCATTGTTCCAGCCCCGAGTAAGCTTTGCTCCAGATGTTTCCCACAAGTCAACTTAGAAGTTTTTGTGTGTGTGCCAGATATTTGTGCATGTGTGCAGATTGTATTTATTGGCAAACTTACGCTTGTGATTGTCATACATACTGGGTCTGAAGCGACATTTCATAGTGACGTCAGATTGACGTCAGAGTGATCGGCAGGTGTACGATAACGACCTCCACCCTCGCCGGGCCTGTAGCGGCTGTTACGTCATAGTGACGTCAGAGTGCTCGGCAGGTGTACGATGACGGCCTCTACCCGCGCCGGGTCTGCAACGGCTGTTACGTCAGCGTCACCGACACCCAGGCGTTTCTGGAGCGAATCCTGGACGGTCAGCGTCAAATCTGTGGATTGCTGCAGCAACCGGCCGCTGGTAGGTCAGCCCAGGTCACAGGGTCACCATTACTGGCAGGTCAATCCCAGTCACGGGGTAGCCACCGCTGATAGGTCAGCCCCGGTCACGGGGTCACTGCCACTGGTAGGTCAGTCTCCGTCACGGGGTCACCGTCGCTGGTAGGTCAGCCCCGGTCACGGGGTCACCACCACTGGTAGGTCAGCCGCGGTCACGGGGTCACCACTGCTGGTAAGCCAGCCCCGGTCACGGGGTCGCCGCCGTTGATGGGTCGGCCGCGGGCACAGGGTCACCGCCGTTGATGGGTCAGCCGCGGTCACAGGATCACCGTCGCTGGTAGGTCAGCCCCGGCGACGGGGTCACCGCCGCTGCTAGGTCAGTGGCAGTGTTGGCGATGGGCCGCCAAGCATCCTACCAGTTGTTTTCTTCACTTAGGTGTAGCTACTTTAAAACACATTAAGTCCTGCTACTAGCTGAATTGTGTATGGCATAGCATATTGCATAGACCACGTCGTGCATTCGCTTGTGACTCGGAAGCAAATACACTCGTCATTCTGGGCCGTCTCTTTACACGGTTGTTTGCCTTGAACCTTTGCTAGTTTCTACAAACAAATGTCAATCTGGACACAGAGTGTGGCAGGTTTGACCTGTGCAATTGTTCCCAGCTTTTGCAGACACTGGGCAGCTGTACCCGACTGGGAACCCACTGCAGCAACAGCTGACTGCTGACGGGCTCGTCCTGCAGAAGAGAAGGCCGGGGAGACCGAGGAAGGCCGAACAGAAGCCGAAAGGTACTGTCGCTGCCGGTGGTGGGTGGTGTGTCATGGCGCGATTCGACGTGTGGAGGGGAGAGGGAGGCTTGCATTGTCCGGCATGGCAGAGGTGCGTGCTCCTTCATGGCCGACTGGTTGGTTATTAGGGTTTTAGGACGCATCAACTGCATTGGTTATACAGCGCCCATCATGGTCGACTGGCGCAGTGTTTTGTGGTATCTTGTGGTTTAACCTGGTAGGAACTTGCAGTCGATCATTGTGCACCTGGGAAGAACGTGGTTATGCAGTTCTTCAAGAACTGACCTTACCTGACCTGACGCGACGTTCAGGTCCTGATGGTGTGCAGTCATCCATGGTCTCATCTGGTGGTTAGCGTGGTCTGCCATTGTCTGACTGGACAGGTGTGCGTCGTCTGCCATTGTTTGACTGGACATATGTGTTTGGTCCGCCATTGTCTGACTGGACGGGTGTGTGTGGTCTGCCATTGTCTCACTGGACAGGTGTGTGTGGTCTGCCATTGTCTCACTGGACAGGTGCGTGTGGTCTGCCATTGTCTCACTGGACAGGTGCTTGTGGTCTGCCATTGTCTCACTGGACAGGTATGTGGTGTGCTACTGTGTGACTGGACGTGTGTGTGTGTGATCTGCCATTGTCTGACTGGACCGATGTGTGTCGTTGGACGGGTGTGTGTGATCTGCCATTGTCTGACTGGACGTGTGTGTGGTGTGCTACTGTGTGACTGGACGTGTGTGTGTGTGATCTGCCATTGTCTGACTTGACGGATGTGTGTGGTCTGCCATTGTCTGACTGGACGGGTGTGTGTGGTCTGCCATTGTCTCACTGGACAGGTGCTTGTGGTCTGCCATTGTCTCACTGGACAGGTATGTGTGGTGTGCTACTGTGTGACTGGACGTGTGTGTGTGTGTGATCTGCCATTGTCTGACTGGACCGATGTGTGTTTTTTTCACACAATGTTGTGTATTCGCACTTATAAAGTCAATGTGTGTGGTTGGACGGGTGTGTGGTCTGCCATTGTCTGACTGGACGGATGTGTTTGGTCTGCCATTGTCTGACTGGACGGATGTGTGTGTGGTCTGTCACTGTCTGACTGGACGGATGTGTGTGTGGTCTGTCATTGTTTGACTGGACTGGTGTGTGTTCTCTGATGCTCTGACTGATCCGGTGTTCTGTGGTCCACCACGTTCCGTCTGATCAAGTTAGTCCGTTCGGTCACCACCGTCTTGTCCCTCCATGCAGGGCAGTAACTAACATATTGCCATGTATAGTTGACGTCAATTCACCATTCGTCTATACTCATGCATCATTTGTGTGACGAGCACATTCCCCTGTCGTCCAGTGGCCAGTGACCTGACGAAGGAGAAGCAGAAGCCGGCCGGTCCGTTGCCGCCGGTGCTGGAGCGGTCGCAGCGCGTGCGTGGCAAGCTGCCGGCCCGCTTCCAGGACAGCGTGCAGGGCCGCGAGTTCAGCCAGGTGCTGCACGGCTCGCCGGCCGGCAGCAGCGCCGACGACGGCGAGGAGGAGGAGGAGGAGCAGGAGGAGGCGGGCACCGATGGGGAGGTCAATACGGCGGCCGACGATAAAGGTAGCGTGTCGCCAGGAGCTGTAGCCGGGTGAATAGTGGCGACGGTAGTGACCAGGGTGAAAAAAAAACAACCTTGTCCTGGTTTTGTCGTCCGAAAGGTTATCTTTTCCTGAATATTGTCCTCTCCTTTTGTCGCTGGCAGGTTGAATGGCGCTGTTTGCGAATGAAGTGGTGCGAATTTATATTATATCTTTAAATTATCTCATCACTACAAATTGCAGCCATGAAGTTTCTTTAATCTGGGTTTACATTCCACCAATATTACGCTATATATCGTGGAAGAAAACTATGGCAACATCGTGCATTACTAAATTTGTTTTGGTTCAATTGTTAGTCCTAATCCCATTATTTCTAAATTATACATCGAAATGTTTTCCGTATGGTCCGGGAGTACACAGAGAAGCTGAATGTAAAAAGCAAACAAAATTATTCTCTCTGATTTTGATCGTCGGAGTACTGTCTTTTTCAAAATACAAATCTAGCCAGCTTAGTAGAAGTGGCTTGATATGTGGAGGAACAGGGGCTGAACGTCTCCAAAGGTTGTGCCACGTGGAGGATCGTGTTGAGTCCTTGCTGCTCTACCTGCCTACTGACTGCAGGGTATTTGGTGGGGACACTTAAACGTTATCCATTTTAGCATCAGAATGAATATTCCACAGGCATTGTAAGCATGGTTTCATATCTCTGTCAGCTATTTGAATGAGATGTAAAGAGCATGCCTTTTTTATACTGCCTGTTTATTTGGTGTGACATTAAACGTGGGCTCCTGTTAGGTGGGTTTCGCCAGCATTTCGTGTTTTACCTTTAAAATTTGCCCTCGAAAATCCAAAGCTGTGTGTGATGCACATTTACATTCTCTCTTCCTTAATGTTTCGTTATGTTGCCCCTGCCTTCAAAATAAGTGAAATACAGTACTGGAAAACTGTATTTTTCCATGGCAACTGACATCACTCATCAGGTAGTTATGTTGGCGGTCGGGTAGTATGTGCTCAGTTGCAGTGTCATTGCTCGTACGCAAGTGTTTGCAAACGACATTGTTCGTAAGTAAATGCTGTTATCACAGATACCCGCGTCGCAAATGTAAAAAAAAACATTGTTCGTTTTATAAATACCTGCGAAACAAATTTTTTCCATCCGTAATTTGTTTGCGCAAATTTTCTTACATGTACGCAAATTTCCTTCTTATGTGCAAAATGAAAGCTAGCCAATCTAACTTAGCCCTATCACACCTGACCTCGTATAATCGTATGCGAACAGTTGCTTAAGCGTACTTTTGCAAACATTTGTGATACGAACGATTGTAACGCGAACAGTCGGGTACAAAAACGCATGCGTTTGTGCACATTTCTGGCGCGAATATGTGTGATGCACACATTTGCCCGGGTAGCTGTGTCTGCGTGCCCGGTGTGTGCGCCGTACATGTACACACGCGTCGGCTAACTCCGAGCCGCACGTGTCTCAGCGCCCTGCCACATCACATGTACACACGCGTCGGCTAACTCCGAGCGGTGTCTCAGCGCCCTGCCACATCACATGTACACACGCGTCGGCTAACTCCGAGCCGCATGTGTCTCAGCGCCCTGCCACATCACATGTACACACGCGTCGGCTAACTCCGAGCGGTGTCTCAGCGTCCTGCCACATCACATGTACACACGCGTCGGCTAACTCCGAGCGGTGTCTCAGCGGCCTGCCACATCACATGTACACACGCGTCGGCTAACTCCGAGCGGTGTCTCAGCGCCCTGCCACATCACATGTACACACGCGTCGGCTAACTCCGAGCGGTGTCTCAGCGCCCTGCCACATCACATGTACACACGCGTCGGCTAACTCCGAGCCGCACGGTGTCTCAGCGCCCTGCCACATCACATGTACACACGCGTCGGCTAACTCCGAGCGGTGTCTCAGCGCCCTGCCACATCACATGTACACACGCGTCGGCTAACTCCGAGCGGTGTCTCAGCGCCCTGCCACATCACATGTACACACGCGTCGGCTAACTCCGAGCCGCACGTGTCTCAGCGCCCTGCCACATCACATGTACACACGCGTCGGCTAACTCCGAGCCGCACGGTGTCTCAGCGGCCTGCCACATCACATGTACACACGCGTCGGCTAACTCCGAGCCGCACGGTGTCTCAGCGGCCTGCCACATCACATGTACACACGCGTCGGCTAACTCCGAGCGGTGTCTCAGCGCCCTGCCACATCACATGTACACACGCGTCGGCTAACTCCGAGCCGCACGGTGTCTCAGCGGCCTGCCACATCACATGTACACACGCGTCGGCTAACTCCGAGCCGCACGGTGTCTCAGCGGCCTGCCACATCACATGTACACACGCGTCGGCTAACTCCGAGCCGCACGTGTCTCAGCGCCCTGCCACATCACATGTACACACGCGTCGGCTAACTCCGAGCGGTGTCTCAGCGCCCTGCCACATCACATGTACACACGCGTCGGCTAACTCCGAGCGGTGTCTCAGCGCCCTGCCACATCACATGTACACACGCGTCGGCTAACTCCGAGCGGTGTCTCAGCGGCCTGCCACATCACATGTACACACGCGTCGGCTAACTCCGAGCGGTGTCTCAGCGGCCTGCCACATCACATGTACACACGCGTCGGCTAACTCCGAGCGGTGTCTCAGCGCCCTGCCACATCACATGTACACACGCGTCGGCTAACTCCGAGCGGTGTCTCAGCGCCCTGCCACATCACATGTACACACGCGTCGGCTAACTCCGAGCGGTGTCTCAGCGCCCTGCCACATCACATGTACACACGCGTCGGCTAACTCCGAGCGGTGTCTCAGCGCCCTGCCACATCACATGTACACACGCGTCGGCTAACTCCGAGCGGTGTCTCAGCGCCCTGCCACATCACATGTACACACGCGTCGGCTAACTCCGAGCGGTGTCTCAGCGCCCTGCCACATCACATGTACACACGCGTCGGCTAACTCCGAGCGGTGTCTCAGCGCCCTGCCACATCACATGTACACACGCGTCGGCTAACTCCGAGCGGTGTCTCAGCGCCCTGCCACATCACATGTACACACGCGTCGGCTAACTCCGAGCGGTGTGTCAGCGCCCTGCCACATCACATGTACACACGCGTCGGCTAACTCCGAGCGGTGTGTCAGCGCCCTGCCACATCACATGTACACACGCGTCGGCTAACTCCGAGCGGTGTCTCAGCGCCCTGCCACATCACATGTACACACGCGTCGGCTAACTCCGAGCGGTGTCTCAGCGCCCTGCCACATCACATGTACACACGCGTCGGCTAACTCCGAGCGGTGTCTCAGCGCCCTGCCACATCACATGTACACACGCGTCGGCTAACTCCGAGCGGTGTCTCAGCGCCCTGCCACATCACATGTACACACGCGTCGGCTAACTCCGAGCGGTGTCTCAGCGCCCTGCCACATCACATGTACACACGCGTCGGCTAACTCCGAGCGGTGTCTCAGCGCCCTGCCACATCACATGTACACACGCGTCGGCTAACTCCGAGCCGCGCGGTGTCTCAGCGCCCTGCCACATCACATGTACACACGCGTCGGCTAACTCCGAGCCGCACGTGTCTCAGCGCCCTGCCACATCACATGTACACACGCGTCGGCTAACTCCGAGTCGCACGTGTCTCAGCGCCCTGCCACATCACATGTACACACGCGTCGGCTAACTCCGAGCGGTGTCTCAGCGCCCTGCCAGATCACATGTACACACGCGTCGGCTAACTCCGAGCGGTGTCTCAGCGCCCTGCCACATCACATGTACACACGCGTCGGCTAACTCCGAGCCGCGCGGTGTCTCAGCGCCCTGCCACATCACATGTACACACGCGTCGGCTAACTCCGAGCCGCACGTGTCTCAGCGCCCTGCCACATCACATGTACACACGCGTCGGCTAACTCCGAGCCGCACGGTGTCTCAGCGCCCTGCCACATCACATGTACACACGCGTCGGCTAACTCCGAGCCGCACGTGTCTCAGCGCCCTGCCACATCACATGTACACACGCGTCGGCTAACTCCGAGCGGTGTCTCAGCGCCCTGCCACATCACATGTACACACGCGTCGGCTAACTCCGAGCCGCACGTGTCTCAGCGCCCTGCCACATCACATGTACACACGCGTTGGCTAACTCCGAGCCGCACGGTGTCTCAGCGCCCTGCCACATCACATGTACACACGTGTATCAGCGCCCTGCCACATCACATGTACACACGTGTCTCAGCGCCCTGCCACATCACATGTACACACGCGTCGGCTAACTCCGAGCCGCGCGGTGTCTCAGCGCCCTGCCACATCACATGTACACACGCGTCGGCTAACTCCGAGCCGCACGGTGTCTCAGCGGCCTGCCACATCACATGTACACACGCGTCGGCTAACTCCGAGCGGTGTCTCAGCGCCCTGCCACATCACATGTACACACGCGTCGGCTAACTCCGAGCCGCACGTGTCTCAGCGCCCTGCCACATCACATGTACACACGTGTCTCAGCGCCCTGCCACATCACATGTACACACGTGTCTCAGCGCCCTGCCACATCACATGTACACGTGTCTCAGCGCCCTGCCACATCACATGTACACACGTGTCTCAGCGCCCTGCCACATCACATGTACACACGTGTCTCAGCGCCCTGCCACATCACATGTACACACGCGTCGGCTAACTCCGAGCCGCGCGGTGTCTCAGCGCCCTGCCACATCACATGTACACACGCGTCGGCTAACTCCGAGCCGCACGGTGTCTCAGCGGCCTGCCACATCACATGTACACACGCGTCGGCTAACTCCGAGCGGTGTCTCAGCGCCCTGCCACATCACATGTACACACGCGTCGGCTAACTCCGAGCCGCACGTGTCTCAGCGCCCTGCCACATCACATGTACACACGTGTCTCAGCGCCCTGCCACATCACATGTACACACGTGTCTCAGCGCCCTGCCACATCACATGTACACGTGTCTCAGCGCCCTGCCACATCACATGTACACACGTGTCTCAGCGCCCTGCCACATCACATGTACACACGTGTCTCAGCGCCCTGCCACATCACATGTACACACGTGTCTCAGCGCCCTGCCACATCACATGTACACACGTGTCTCAGCGCCCTGCCACATCACATGTACACACGTGTCTCAGCGCCCTGCCACATCCGTGTGGACGTGCTGTCGCTGCCGCCGGACGCCGACGCTGACGTCACGACACCAGATGGCGCCACCGCAGAAGGCGGCGACGCGCTGCACGAGACGGAAGGTGGGCGTTTGGCGCCATGTCGTCATCTTGCGTCCACCATATGACGACATGACGACGTCGTCCACGTGTCACCCGGTGTGACCTGTGTGACACGTGGTCCGGTGTAGCCCAGCGTGGTCTGAGTGAGCTACGCTCCGGTGTGACCTGTTTGTGATCTGGGCAGCTCGAGTAATTGAACCTAAGTGAAGTAATTGAGTAGGTAATTGAAAATTGAACTCGAGTAATTGTGATCCCAGTGCGTGGTGATCTCGTATGACTTGTGACCCGATGTGATCCTTGACCTGGTGTGACCTGTGAATTGGTAACATGTGTGACGTAACCTGTTATCTGTAATAATCCCTGAACTGGTGTTATCTGTGACCTGCGATGACTTTTGACCCGATATGACCTGTTACTCGGTGTATCCCGGTGTGCATCGGTATTGACGATGTCCCGGTATTGCCTGTGACTCAGCGTCACCTGTTACCCTGTATCGTGATATGGCATATCTATCTCTATGTAGAGCAATTTGGATGATCTTCAAGATGAACAAAATTAGTTTTTTTTGTTAGTGCCAGGAGTTTTTAGTATAGTGTGTTATTATTTATTATTATTTCATATTCATTGTTGTTTTCATTATCAATCATTACTGTTTAGTAATGTAAGTAATCAGTACTGGAAAATGTTCTGATTGTTTTCCGTTATTTATCTTAACTATTTATCTTAATTGATGTTTTCCTCATGTTCCTCAAGATCATTCGGATTGCTTTCCTATAAAATGGTGTAATGATGACATGGTATGACATGTGAGCCGGTATGGCCGACAGAGCCGGCGGGCCGGCCGGTACGGGTGCGGTCGCGGCGCGGCCGACCGCACGTGCTGCGACACCAGTGCGATGTGTGTGGCAAGATGTTCCTCCAGAAAGGACGACTCCAGTTTCACCGGCAAGTATCGTTGCGTCTTGACCTGCGTGCAGAGCATGGCGGTTTACCAGAGCATGGCGGGTTACCAGAGCATGGCGGGTTACCATACATGGCAGACTACCAGATATGGCGGTGTGTGTTAGTTGCCGGGTGAATACGGCAAACGGAAGCCGTGGTTTCTGGAGAATTGTACAGGAGCATGCATGTATCTCTCCAGGGGAGTCTGTCGTCTCCCCATGGGCGTGGCAATGACGCCAAATGAAGTTGTGAGCAGTGACTAACCAACGCAACCTCCGGGGAAATAGCGAGGAAACGTCAGGTTAGGTAACATGTGGAAATGTACACAATTCCACCAAATGCGATATGTATGTGTGTATTAGATGACAGGTCACAGACAACGGATTCGGTGTGCAATGGAAGTGTATCGGACGATGGCCAGTGTTCTGCTTGCCCTCGCTATCTCAAGTTTGACGTTTGCCTTCAATGACAGCTGGACACATGCAAAACGAGTGGTGTCATGCTGCGCGTGCAGGCATACCCTGCGACTGTGGCGTGTGTTGTGTTTTGCAGGGCGTTGCACCGTGGTGTGAGGTACGAGTGTCTGTTGTGTACCAACCGCTTCAAGTTGTCCTCCGAGCTGGCCACGCACCAGGCCGAAACGGGTCACACGGGTCAGGTGAGAGAGAGGTCACACGGGCGAGGCGAGACGGGTCATACGGGTCAGGTAAGCGGGTTGCACCGGTTTGATCGTGTGAGGTGAGCACTGAAGTGTGCGCGAGCCGGAGACCGAGCACACTCGCTTCTGGTCATGACGATGTGGTTATCTCGTCCGACGTGGGTCGGGTAGCACCGGTGTTAGCAACTCGGACTCCGGCACTTAATTGTCGCCGTGTTGACTTCGACGGGCTTCGCCGTGGCCCCGGAGGGGCGCCGTGCGATCTATTGCACGGGATGGAAGTGGACATCTCTGTTTTGCACATTGGTCGAGGCGGCAATGCGCGATGATGTTCCCAGCCAGTATAATAAAAGATGTGTGTTCGACGACGACGACGACGACCTCACTTTTAGAAATGACTCGGCGCGGAAAAACCATTATAGATAGAGAGGTGAAATTTGCACACGTCTGGGACCGGTGGCTGAATACTTTTTGGTGTTGTAATGGCGTGCCGTGGGTTGCACGTGGCATGTGCAAATGCCTGCCATATGCTCAGGCTGGGCCAATATTGGAAATGGCACCGGCAGGCAAACGAAATGCGGCAAGGATGCGAAAAATTGTAATTCGCGGAAATCCGTCTTCCCTTCGTTGTTCCGAAAAAAAACGATGATTTCGGCGCAGAGGCTAAGCGAGCCCTGGAGCTCAAACAGGCTGCTTTCGAGCGCGTGAGGCGTCATCCAAATGACGTATGTGTGAAAACTGACTGTACGAAAACGAACGGATTCCAAACGTTCTCACTGTGTCATTATCCTGCCTGGATGCCGAGGAGCTGGATGCCCCCCCCCCCCTGTGGAAGCTGCTCACTGTGTCATTATCATCCGTGAGTGCCGAGGAGCTGGCTGTCCCCCTGTGCAAGCTGCTCACGGTGTCATTATCCTGCGTGGGTGCCGAGGAGTTGGATGCCCCCCGGTGTAAGCTGCTCACTGTGTCATTATCATCTGTGAGTGCGTAAGAACTGGCTGTCCCCCTGTGTAAGCTCCTCACTGTGTCATTATCCCGCGTGCGTGCCGAGGAGATGGCTGTCCCCCGATGTCAGCTTCTCACTGTCATTATCCTCCGTGAGTGCCGAGGAGATGGCTGTCCCCATAAGTCAGATTATCACTGTGTTTTCCTGTGGTATCTTTCCCGAGCAGTATGTAGACGCTAATTTCGTCCCTATCTTAAAAAGGCTCTCGCTTCTATAATATCTGGCCTCTGCATGCGAGACGTGTACCGTGCGATGTGTTATTTGTATACAGTGTTCAAAGGATTCATCGCCTCATCTCACTTTTTGCAGTTTTTTTTTGCTGTTTATGTGCCATCCAGAACTATCAGGAATGTTCAGGCAACATTTCTCCATGTGCCGTTTGGCATGGAAAGCAGTGTTACAGCTGACATCTTTGTCCCTCTCCCCACGACTTCATGTCCTTCACACCAACGATCGACCTTTTATGTGGCACAATGGACCGAGTGAACGGCAAGTCGCCTCTCATACGGCGCCTTTGATTGCCAACTTCCGAGGTTATCTATGTTTCGCAACTGTGCTTCGCATTGTCATTTATGTCACTTGAGTCATTTGTTAGCGAAGGTTTATTGTTATATGACTTCACCTATAATTGCACATTGCCTGTTGGTGATTAATAACCGATACACGATGCACGAGCATTTGTGTCTGCTGGGCTGGCTGAGATTGGAGACACGAATGTAGTGAGGTTGTCATGTTAGGCGGGCGGCGCGGATCCGTCCGTGCGGGTCACACTATACGGCGCCAGGAGAGGAGCGAGAGTGCGTGTGTGAGTGTCCAGAACTCTGCTCTTTATACTGCTGCCGTGGGGTGTGCCTCGCTGGCAATGACCACGCCTGGGTCCGCCGCACCGGCGCCGCCTGCCGACAGGGTGTGGTGGAGGGCGTCGATGACGAGGTGATGGTGGACGAGTCGCGGGTCCAGTGTGGCCAGTGTCAGCGCACCTTCCTCAGCCGCCACACGCTCAAAGTGCACGTGCGTCAGCGGCACAACGCCGACAAGCAGATCTCCTGCCAGGTGTGCCACAAGCTGTTCGGCCACGTCGGCGCCCTGCACCTGCACATGAAGTACCACGCGGTGAGGCGCGCCGCCGCAGCGCCGCGGTCGCCAGTTCGCGGCTCGGTCAGCGCGTGATTTTTCGCCGCGCACGAACAGCCGTTGTGACAATTGCAATAGTTGATGTGTTTGGCAAATGTTAAAGATTAAGGAACTCGGTTATGCTGCCCACGGAGTAAGTTAAGTACCGGCTTGCATCATCATTTGATGTAATACGCAAACTCAAGCGAAGATGGTGAAAGTGAACGTGGTTCTGCCCCATGCGTTTGATTCATTTCTTCATGCTCAGTTTGGTTATCACCATTCCGAACTGGCTTGTCGTTGGTACTGAACCCTTAACTCTGGTTCACTCCCCTACCCCATCACTTCTGCCCTTATCAAACGCCATCGACTCCCCTTGCCACTCTCAGTCCCGACATACTCTCTTGACTCGTTGCCACCATCACTGCAGTCACACACCATTGACTCCGTTCGCTACCCTCACTCCCATCGGATATCATTTGCTCATTAAATCGCACACACACTTAACTCACTACACTTCCCTCACTCCTCTGCCTCACATCCCTCACTCTCTATCTGTCTCTCGTCCCTCACTCGCCCTGTCCCCCGTCCTCACCCCTTGTCCCTCACTCCCCCTATTCATTCCGTCCCTCACTCCCCCTCCCATATCGTCCCTCACTCGTTTTGTTTCCTGTCCCTCACACCCCTTCTTCCTCCCGTCCCTTGCTCCCGTCTGTCCCCGTCCCTCACTCCCCTATGCCTCCCGTCCCTCACTCCCCCTCTGCATCCCGTCCCTCACTCCCCTTCTGTCTCCCGTCCCTCACCGTCCACTGGCCACCGGCAGGTGCGCGAGAAGAGGCAGTTGCCGTGCACCCAGTGCGCCAAGGTGTATAACAGCCGCGCGTCCCTCGCCTACCACACTGAGTCGGCCCACAGCTCGGGCCGACTCTTCATCTGCAACATGTGCGGCAAGAGCTTCAGACTGCAGCAGCTGCTGGCGCGCCATGCGCTGGTACACAACAACGAGAGGTACGTGGGGGAGGTGCACCGGGCGGCTTCACGGGTCTCAGCAACATAAATGCAAGAATAAGACATTCATGTATTTCAGGTGCATCAAGGCACAGTAGACTGGTGAGCAATCCTGTCTTTGTGTGTGCATGTGGGGGGGGGGGGCACTGCTTCCAAAAACGATTCCCCTAACAAATGCTATCCAAAACAGTGAAATGCCTTCTTGTAAATTATTCCGCTATTATCGGCGGAACTATGTGCATTGTGTGCCTGTACCTGGTTTGGGGAACACATCGTATATCTTACTAAAGTTGTGTAAGCTTTACGTAAGATGTACCGATACCTTTTTATGTTTGAAGCGTGGATCGATGCACTTAAATAAACAGCTGATTTGTGGTGTACCATTATACGTGAAATATATAAATTGTTTTGTGCTAAGTGATCTATATCTTTTAATTCCCTACACAAACGTCAAAGATCTTTCGAGAGTTCCAAAGCCGACTCAGATTTGGCCAGTTTACAACATGGAATGGGTTCCGGTGGGTCCATGCCTACTCTGGCATCACCTGCCCGGCACAGCACTTCACGGGTTCCATAGGAAGAACATGGGTGGCACTGAAATTGACCTTGACCACGCTAAACCTGGACGTAAATTGGGCTGTGACAAACAAAAATGGCAGGATATTGACAGGCGAAGCACCCTAAGACCCAAAAATTCATTCAGTTGATATTGGTATCGTCACATTTGATACATTGCGTCGTTGTTGTTTGCCGTTTTAGGTTGTAAATCACGCTTCAGGTAGGACGCACGACAATGTCTGCTTGAGTATCAACTTAGCACTCGTCACGGTGCATCCACGACAAACCGACCCCAAATTTTCATATTTTACACCCAGTAAGTTTGTATTTGGACCAAAATTGGTGTACAGTGTAGTCATGTGCTCTGAACACGTCTGAACAAGTTTTAGCCCGATCCGACTAACGGTTTCGGAGTTTAGCCTACGGCAGTATTTTGAGGTCACACAACAAGGATATCTTTGGCGATAGATATCTCATGGATAATGAAGAGGAAGTATGACATATTATGCATCTTTGAGAAGAAAAATTAGTATAGAAATCACATTCGTGATAAAATATATTCATTTCTCACTTTTGACCTCGTGACCCCATGACCTCGTGACCTCTTGACATTCTGGGACCCCTGGCCCATTGAAATTGATACATTTGATGGCAGAAATACAAACATGATTTATCTGCCATATGAAAAAATGTAAAAAAGTGTTTTGCTTTTAAATATCCCATATACGCGTTCGTTCTGCATGGCTTCTATGATTTTCCGATTTTCGGAACGGACGGATTTCGAGTAAGTTGTCTTCCATTGGAAAACTCCAGGGATCGAGCAATGAGATAAATAAGAGGGATAGAAAATCGTTTGCTTAACACAGATATTTTAAACTTATTGATGTAATTATTATAGCTTGCCTTAACAAACTTCACAAAGTTCAAGGTCACCCATTACCGACGGATTGGTGATTAGAGTTTATGCGCTGACTGCGTCAGTCATGCAGCGCTCATATCATCGTCAGTCAAACAATAGTATATGCACGACGATCAGTCGACGAGACAACTGCATGTGAAGGGGTCGATGTACATGTGACTTCATGCCGTACTACGATCGAGAGAAAGAGAGAGAGAGGGGGGGGGAGAGTGAGTGAGTGAGTGAGTGAGTGAGTGAGTGAGTGAGTGAGTGAGTGAGTGAGTGAGTGAGTGAGAGAGAGAGAGAGAGGGGGGGGTACGTCAAAAGTGACGCCTTCGCTCATGGGTAAGTCGGGCTGCAGGCAATCAGTACGTGCAGCATGGCACCTTGGCTACAGCGGACTGCCACCGCCGGTCAGAAGGTATTACCGATAGGTCGTCCATGGGTTTATGTACTCGGGACGACGTAATTTTACTTCTGAATATCTGGTGTTCTGGTAATGGAAACATCAGATCATGCTGGCCTCACAACAAGAAGTATAATTATGCCTTCATTCTACCTGTAGTCATCATTTGCACGGACGTACAGTCGAATCCATATCGTAAAGCAAACACACGTTTTTTTGTCACGGTATACATAGTGTGTCCCGGAAAACAGGAACATTTTCACAAGTTTCTTGTGGTTTTATTGTTCACACTGGGCACTCCCTGCATATTGCACATTAATGCACATTACTGCACTGCACTGAGCAGTACACAATCGAACAACGATACAATAGAACAACGAAATAAACATCAGATGATGAGAACCTGTTTTTCCAACTTACACATTTGTAGGTCTCCAATGCAGCTCTTTTAGTTTCCTTAACAAGGGTTGAACATTTTATGATCGCCATAGTGTCGTAGCTTATTTCCGTGTAGCGGCGTACTTTTACTTCAGAACATCTGGTGTTACTTACAAGTTACAACACGTACTGAATGCCATCAAACATGACAACGATGCAGTCTGACCATATTCGACCATGCTAACATCACAACAAGAAGTGCAATTATGCTTTATTTCCACCTGCAGAGCGTCATTCATATGGACGTACAGTCGAACACCTATTGCAACCACTCTTTGCTGTCACAGTGCACGTAGGCTGTGCCCGGAAACATAATTTTCACAACCTTCATGTGACTTCATTATTCACGTTCTTGAGACACTGCGCACGTGGACATTTCGCATGGGAAACTGTGCTGCACAATGGTACAAATGTTAGGAAAATGAAAGCATATCAAACGGCGTCGATTTGGCTTTGATAACCAAATCCTTACAAACGGCGTCGATTTCGAAGTTCGCCGAAACCGAAATTTTGGGTTGAACATGGAATCTGGGGCCGTGGGCACCTAAAAAATTGTCAAAATATTTTCGGAAATTCCCAAAAAAGAAACATTTTTAGCGTTGTATTTTTGCGCGATGGGTGAAATAGGACGTTTTCAGGCCGTTTTCTGTGATTTCTTGTCACTGCAACCCCAAGTAGGACATCTAATCTGGTAATAAAAGCAGGGCAAACAGCTTGGATTTCCGGAAATGGCTTCTTGAGATAGTAGATATCAATTGACAGATGATTTTAAGATGGCATCTGAAACAACTCATCCTGGCGCATCGCTTTGGTCGAGGATTTGTTAAAATCTGGAAGAGTTTTTTAATGAGTTAATTTTGAAATTGCATGTGCATTCAGAACTTTGTAGAGCTTTGAATATGACATCTTTCAGGGACTTCTCAACAGGTACAGATAGCCAGCAGCCAACGGAACATATTTTCTTTGATGGAAAGTAAATTTTGAGTTTAAGCATTTCCGCCAAATGAATTTTACATGTTTGTCGATTTAGGCATATTTTGTTCTTCTAAGCATGCCAGAGTTCCGAATTTTGATTGCATCAAGTTTCCCTTCGGTGTATCCTTTTATTCTTTTCATTTCTGACGCTCATTGTGAAAATTGAATCTTAAAAAATCGGAGATATTTTTTAAAAGTTTGCAAAAATTTCCAATTGGAAATTTCACACACAAAGCCATACCTCTGGTAATGTGAAGATCCTCACGTTTTCAATGGGGCTTACCGATACTTCAGCAACATTTTACGTTATTCGCTGTGTATGGCGACGTTAAGAATCGACACAGTGACTATCACAATTCCTTGTAGCGTTTATGTACGTCGAAAACAATTCACCACGTCCTCTTTCCATCAGGCGTTTTCGAAACTGATTCGTACACTGATCCGGCTCTGTCTAGCCTGTTGTCGTTTCCTTCCCGAGATGTCGACCCCTCTGTTGTCCGACGGCATCAACGCCGGCGCCTTTATCTCCCTCGGAACAGCCACTAGCCAGGAGAGTATTGAGCGAGGTACGGATGGGGAGTACAGATATATGTATGAAGTACGGATGGGGTGGGAAGGAAGACATACACGAGACAAACGCCTCGGTTTTTATTTGCTTTTAACACATAGTCATCAGCAGTCCACAGAGACACAGTGCTTTTTCTTCAGCACAAAATGATAAACCTGCCGAACACTTGATCGCTGACCCAAAGTGATCCGCATGTTTGTTATAGGTACCTACCTACCGCGCCGGATGCAATATGTAGGTGACATAACCTGATTCAATAGGGTCGGGATGCGTTATTTCCATGTTTGATGTTATTCAATACATGTCAGTTGTTCCGAAGTACAATTGCGTCGCTACGCGTAAATAAACCCACGGGTGACCTATCGGTAACTACGGGTAAATAAACCCACGGGTGACCTATCGGTAACTACGGGTAAATAAACCCACGGGTGACCTATCGGTAACTACGGTAAATAAACCCACGGGTGACCTATCGGTAACTACGGGTAAATAAACCCACGGGTGACCTATCGGTAACTACGGGTAAATAAACCCACGGGTGACCTATCGGTAACTACGGGTAAATAAACCCACGGGTGACCTATCGGTAACTACGGGTAAATAAACCCACGGGTGACCTATCGGTAACTACGGGTAAATAAACCCACGGGTGACCTATCGGTAACTACGGGTAAATAAACCCACGGGTGACCTGTCGGTAACTACGGGTAAATAAACCCACGGGTGACCTATCGGTAACTACGGGTAAATAAACCCACGGGTGACCTATCGGTAACTACGGGTAATAAACCCACGGGTGACCTATCGGTAACTACGGGTAAATAAACCCACGGGTGACCTATCGGTAACTACGGGTAAATAAACCCACGGGTGACCTATCGGTAACTACGGATAAATAAACCCACGGGTGACCTATCGGTAACTACGGGTAAATAAACCCACGGGTGACCTATCGGTAACTACGGGTAAATAAACCCACGGGTGACCTATCGGTAACTACGGGTAAATAAACCCCGGTGACCTATCGGTAACTACGGGTAAATAAACCCACGGGTGACCTATCGGTAACTACGGGTAATAAACCCACGGGTGACCTTCGGTACTACGGGTAAATAAACCCACGGGTGACCTATCGGTAACTACGGGTAAATAAACCCACGGGTGACCTATCGGTAACTACGGGTAAATAAACCCACGGGTGACCTATCGGTAACTACGGGTAAATAAACCCACGGGTGACCTATCGGTAACTCGTGACTGCAATTATTGATGGTTTTTAAGGGAGAATAAGATCTACATTAAACAAGTACGAATGCTTTTTCTTAGAAAAAAAAGTTTTCCAATCATATGTCTCTATGTCATTGTTCTATCTCATGTAGCTTTCTAATGAAAGAAAGCTTACACGAAATCCGTCCTACCCGGAAAACGCAAAATCGTAAGAAGTCATGAAGAGCGGACGGCCATATCGGATATTTATAAGAATAACGCATTTTTATTTTATTTTTGCTTCGTCAGCGAAATCATGCCCACTTTTATTTCCGCCGTCAAATTGGTCAATTTTGATGGGCTAGGGGTCACGGGAGGTCACGAGGTCACGAGGTCAAATGCAGGAAATACTTATAATTTATTTCGGGAATGTTTCGGTTGATCCTTTTTCTTCTGAGCTATATATAATTGCTACCCTTTCCGCTTCTTATTGACGAGATATTCATCGTTAAACCAACCCGTGTTATTTGACCTAAAAATAATGCCGGAGGCTATAGCTAAAAACCGTTGGCCGAATCGGGCTGAAATTTGCACAGACGTATTCAGAGCCAAAGACTACCCAATGAACGAATTTTGGTCTGAATAAAAAATTACAGGGTGAAGTGCATTGGTCGATCTGTCGTGGAACGCACCTCATGTGGACGAGTTTTTAGCGGTTCTGCACTCGGGCGAGAGACAAGACGCGACCGACCCCACTGCCCGACAGGAAGTTCCAGTGCGCGCATTGTCCGATGGTGTTCAAGACGCGCTGCAACCTGACCAACCACACGCTGTGCCATACCGGCGAGAAGCGGCTCGTCTGCTCGCACTGCTCGCGCCGGTTTGCGCACCTGACATCCCTCCAGTCGCATATGCGGCTGCACACCGGTCAGTAGTGATGGTGGAGTAAGATGCTCGTCTCACAATCGAAACGTTGTGGGTTCAAATCTCACCTGTCGCTACTCTTCGCCCGCGACCAGTCGGCGTGAGAGATCGGCGACGCTATATGACTCAACGGTCGACGTGTCGTAAAACCAATAACCAACCAGTGATGGTGGAGTCTGCGTGACCGGCCAGCTAGCGCTGTGGTGTGCTCACCTGTGTGGACTTGGTACAGCGAAGTGTCGTCAGGCGGGGAACGGCACGTGACCTGTCTACCCGTCTGGCTCCCTTTGATCGGTGCGTCTCCGCCCCACTCCGTGGGGTTCACGGTTCTTGTGCTCGCAATTATCTCGCCCATGTGTGCCAGTTGTACTTCTCTTGAGCTGAGCCCCACCGATTTAGTTCATATCCATCCCATATGATCTCTCTTTTCTCTCTTCCGATCCCTGGTGCCCGGGGCGTCGGTAGCTCAGTGGTTAAGCTGAGCGTCTGGCACACCAGAGAGATACGGGGTTCAATTCCCCGCGATGCCCGCCCTTCCTGCCAGGGTGAAAGGCAGACGACGCCATATGGCCTCAGCTGCCGAGTGCGTCGTAAAGCCACAATCCAATCCAATGCAATCCGATCCCTGGTGCCCATATTTCGTGTTTTAACACCTTCCCGTGGTTAATATAATGTAGTCTAAATCCCCTTGATGTGATTCCACAATAATTTGTGTTGTTTTTCAATTACACGTTCCGAGTAATCACGCCACCTGTCAATGCCGGTGTCGGCGGTTGATCTGCCATAAGGCACACGCCGATGGCATTTCTGGCTTCTGTGCAGGGATCAAGCCGTACGAGTGCCAGGTGTGCAAGAAACGCTTCACCCAGTCGAGCAACCTGCAGCAGCACGCGCGGGTCCACTCAGGGGAGAAGCCGTTCCCGTGTACTGTGTGCTTGCGCGCCTTCGCCACGGGATCCCAGGTGAGCGCGTCCCGCCGTCTCCCTGCTCACCTGCCGTGTGGTGCTGCTATCTCCGGCCTCTCCGTCCCGCCGTCGCCCTGCTCACCTGCCGTGTGGTGCTGCTATCTCCGGCCTCTCCGTCCCGCCGTCGCCCTGCTCACCTGCCGTGTGGTGCTGCTATCTCCGGCCTCTCCGTCCCGCCGTCGCCCTGCTCACCTGCCGTGTGGTGCTGCTATCTCCGGCCTCTCCGTCCCGCCGTCGCCCTGCTCACCTGCCGTATGGTGCTGCTATCTCCGGCCTCTCCGTCCCGCCGTCGCCCTGCTCACCTGCCGTATGGTGCCGCTATCTCCGGCCTCTCCGTCCCGCTGTCGCCCTGCTCACCTGCCGTGTGGTGCTGCTATCTCCGGCCTCTCCGTCCCGCCGTCGCCCTGCTCACCTGCCGTATGGTGCTGCTATCTCCGGCCTCTCCGTCCCGCCGTCGCCCTGCTCACCTGCCGTATGGTGCTGCTATCTCCGGCCTCTCCGTCCCGCCGTCGCCCTGCTCACCTGCCGTATGGTGCTGCTATCTCCGGCCTCTCGGGGGGGGCGCTACCGGTCCTTCGGTGTGTGATGGTTGGTGCAGTGTTACATGCTGACGTCCCGTGAGGGGTGTGCTGTGGTGTGTGGTGGTTGGTGCAGTGTTACATGCTGACGTGTCGTGTGGGGTGTGCTGTAGTGTGTGGTGGTTGGTGCAGTGTTACATGCTGACGTGCCGTGTGGGGTGTGCTGTGGTGTGTGGTGGTTGGTGCAGTGTTACATGCTGACGTGTCGTGAGGGGTGTGCTGTAGTGTGTGGTGGTTGGTGCAGTGTTATATGCTGACAACCCGTGAGGGGTGTGCTGTGGTGTGTGGTGGTTGGTGCAGTGTTATATTCTGACGTGCCGTGAGGGGTGTGCTGTAGTATGTGGTGGTTGGTGTAGTGTTACATGCTGACATCCCGTGAGGGGTGTGCTGTGGTGTGTGGTGGTTGGTGCAGTGTTATATTCTGACGTGCCGTGAGGGGTGTGCTGTAGTGTGTGGTGGTTGGTGCAGTGTTACATGCTGACATCCCGTGAGGGGTGTGCTGTGGTGTGTGGTGGTTGGTGCAGTGTTATATTCTGACGTGCCGTGTGGGGTGTGCTGTGGTGTGTGATGGTTGGTGCAGTGTTACATGCTGTCACGCCGTGAGGGGTGTGCTGTAGTGTGTGGTGGTTGGTGCAGTGTTATATGCTGACAACCCGTGAGGGGTGTGCTGTGGTGTGTGGTGGTTGGTGCAGTGTTATATTCTGACGTGCCGTGAGGGGTGTGCTGTAGTATGTGGTGGTTGGTGCAGTGTTACATGCTGACATCCCGTGAGGGGTGTGCTGTGGTGTGTGGTGGTTGGTGCAGTGTTATATTCTGACGTGCCGTGTGGGGTGTGCTGTGGTGTGTGATGGTTGGTGCAGTGTTACATGCTGTCACGCCGTGAGGGGTGTGCTGTAGTGTGTGGTGGTTGGTGCAGTGTTACATGCTGACATCCCGTGAGGGGTGTGCTGTGGTGTGTGGTGGTTGGTGCAGTGTTATATTCTGACGTGCCGTGAGGGGTGTGCTGTAGTGTGTGGTGGTTGGTGCAGTGTTACATGCTGACGTGCCGTGAGGGGTGTGCTGTGGTGTGTGGTGGTTGGTGCAGTGTTACATGCTGACATCCCGTGAGGGGTGTGCTGTGGTGTGTGGTTGTTGGTGCAGTGTTACATGCTGACGTGCCGTGAGGGGTGTGCTGTGGTGTGTGGTGGTTTGTGCAGTGTTACATGCTGACGTGCCGTGTGGGGTGTGCTGTGGTGTGTGGTGGTTGGTGCAGTGTTACATGCTGTCGTGCCGTGTGGGGTGTGCTGTGGTGTGTGGTGGTTGGTGCAGTGTTACATGCTGTCGTGCCGTGTGGGGTGTGCTGTGGTGTGTGGTGGTTGGTGCAGTGTTATATGCTGACGTGCCGTGAGGGGTGTGCTGTGGTGTGTGGTGGTTGGTGCAGTGTTACATGCTGTCGTGCCGTGAGGGGTGTGCTGTGGTGTGTGGTGGTTGGTGCAGTGTTACATGCTGACGTGCCGTGAGGGGTGTGCTGTGGTGTGTGGTGGTTGGTGCAGTGTTACATGCTGACGTGCCGTGAGGGGTGTGCTGTGGTGTGTGGTGGTTGGTGCAGTGTTACATGCTGACGTGCCGTGAGGGGTGTGCTGTGGTGTGTGGTGGTTGGTGCAGTGTTACATGCTGTCGTGCCGTGTGGGGTGTGCTGTGGTGTGTGGTGGTTTGTGCAGTGTTACATGCTGTCGTGCCGTGTGGTGTGTGGTGGTTGGTGCAGTGTTATATGCTGACGTGCCGTGAGGGGTGTGCTGTGGTGTGTGGTGGTTGGTGCAGTGTTACATGCTGTCGTGCCGTGAGGGGTGTGCTGTGGTGTGTGGTGGTTGGTGCAGTGTTACATGCTGACGTGCCGTGAGGGGTGTGCTGTGGTGTGTGGTGGTTGGTGCAGTGTTACATGGTGACGTGCCGTGAGGGGTGTGCTGTGGTGTGTGGTGGTTGGTGCAGTGTTACATGCTGACGTGTCGTGTGGGGTGTGCTGTAGTATGTGATGGTTGGTGCAGTGTTATATGCTGACGTGCCGTGTGGGGTGTGCTGTAGTGTGTGGTGGTTGGTGCAGTGTTACATGCTGACGTGCCGTGAGGGGTGTGCTGTGGTGTGTGGTGTGGTGGTTGGTGCAGTGTTATATGCTGACGTGCCGTGAGGGGTGTGCTGTGGTGTGTGGTGGTTGGTGCAGTGTTACATGCTGACGTGCCGTGAGGGGTGTGCTGTGGTGTGTGGTGGTTGGTGCAGTGTTATATGCTGACGTGCCGTGAGGGGTGTGCTGTAGTGTGTGGTTGTTGGTGCAGTGTTATATGCTGACGTGCCGTGAGGGGTGTGCTGTGGTGTGTGGTGGTTGGTGCAGTGTTACATGCTGACGTGCCGTGAGGGGTGTGCTGTGGTGTGTGGTGTGGTGGTTGGTGCAGTGTTATATGCTGACGTGCCGTGAGGGGTGTGCTGTGGTGTGGTGGTTGGTGCAGTGTTATATGCTGACGTGCCGTGAGGGGTGTGCTGTGGTGTGTGGTGTGGTGGTTGGTGCAGTGTTACATGCTGTCGTGCCGTGTGGGGTGTGCTGTGGTGTGTGGTTGTTGGTGCAGTGTTACATGCTGTCGTGCCGTGAGGGGTGTGCTGTAGTGTGTGGTGGTTGGTGCAGTGTTACATGCTGTCGTGCCGTGTGGGGTGTGCTGTGGTGTGTGGTGGTTGGTGCAGTGTTATATGCTGACGTGCCGTGTGGGGTGTGCTGTAGTGTGTGGTGGTTGGTGCAGTGTTACATGCTGTCGTGCCGTGAGGGGTGTGCTGTGGTGTGTGGTTGTTGGTGCAGTGTTACATGCTGACGTGCCGTGAGGGGTGTGCTGTGGTGTGTGGTGGTTGGTGCAGTGTTATATGCTGACGTGCCGTGAGGGGTGTGCTGTGGTGTGTGGTTGTTGGTGCAGTGTTACATGCTGTCGTGCCGTGTGGGGTGTGCTGTGGTGTGTGGTTGTTGGTGCAGTGTTACATGCTGACGTGCCGTGAGGGGTGTGCTGTAGTGTGTGGTGGTTGGTGCAGTGTTACATGCTGACGTGCCGTGAGGGGTGTGCTGTAGTGTGTGGTGGTTGGTGCAGTGTTACATGCTGTCGTGCCGTGTGGGGTGTGCTGTAGTGTGTGGTGGTTGGTGCAGTGTTATATGCTGACGTGCCGTGAGGGGTGTGCTGTGGTGTGTGGTGGTTGGTGCAGTGTTACATGCTGTCGTGCCGTGAGGGGTGTGCTGTAGTGTGTGGTGGTTGGTGCAGTGTTATATGCTGTCGTGCCGTGAGGGGTGTGCTGTGGTGTGTGGTGGTTGGTGCAGTGTTACATGCTGTCGTGCCGTGAGGGGTGTGCTGTGGTGTGTGGTGGTTGGTGCAGTGTTATATGCTGACGTGCCGTGTGGGGTGTGCTGTAGTGTGTGGTGGTTGGTGCAGTGTTACATGCTGTCGTGCCGTGAGGGGTGTGCTGTGGTGTGTGGTTGTTGGTGCAGTGTTACATGCTGACGTGCCGTGAGGGGTGTGCTGTAGTGTGTGGTGGTTGGTGCAGTGTTACATGCTGACGTGCCGTGAGGGGTGTGCTGTAGTGTGTGGTGGTTGGTGCAGTGTTACATGCTGTCACGCCGTGAGTGCTGAGCTGTGGTGTGTGGCGGTTGGTGCAGTGTTACATGCTGTCGCGCCGTGAGTGCTGTGCTGTAGCGGTGTTTGGTGAAGCGCTATCGGAACGAGTAAGCTTCACACTATTCACTATTCTGTGGGTTGATGGAAACACAAACGCAGCCAAGTTGCACAAGACACTGCAGTTAATGTCTTTATAGTTTTAAGAACTCCATGCCTCTTTGTTCTGTCGTGGCATGATGGTTGAAATGGCTCATGTACCTTCTCTATCTGCCCTGGTGGCCGATGGACAACTAAAGTTTGAGACAATTGAAATCCCAAGTTTTCCCATTACGACCTATTATGCGGTGTGATTTCAGCTGATCTTGAGAAGGCACTTTGTGTGCACCTTTTAAAATGAAAAAAGTTAATTCCTTCCAAACTGTATTTATTGGCAGAGCATTGTTTAGAGATATCGCATCAACAATTTTGGCCAGTCTTGTTTAGACGTTGAGGCATCACAATGCACTCGGGCCAATGGTCGATGACGAACTGGCAAGCCATCAGTGAAGATAGATCTTCCTCACTATGACAGGTGTCGCCGACGTCAGGCACCTGAACACTACAACAGCTCTAAAGTGGCAGCTAAAGTAAGGCAGCTTAGCAGTATAACAGCGCCACGATCCCCACCCACACCCTTGCCGGTGCGGCGGCTGTTTAAGGTTGCAGTCATCCCGGTCCCGGTTTGCGTCACCGTAGCCCAGTGCTTTAAGACCAATAGGTCAGTTTAGTGTTACGGCTCGTGACCCGCCGCTCCCTGTGCCACCCGCAGCTGAGTATGCACATGCGGCGCCACGGAGCCGGCCGGCCCTTCACCTGCAAGGCGTGCGGCAAACAGCTGGCGACGCGCGACCTGTGGCGCGCCCACCAGCGCCTGCACGTCGACTGTCGCACCCACGTCTGTCCCGTCTGCGGCAAACAGCTGGCCAACGCCGCCAGTCTCGGAAAACACGTGCGCCTGCACACC
The DNA here is from genome assembly GCA_034440615.1 of Ashinkailepas kermadecensis. Taxonomy (NCBI): domain Eukaryota; kingdom Metazoa; phylum Arthropoda; class Thecostraca; family Neolepadidae; genus Ashinkailepas; species Ashinkailepas kermadecensis. The sequence continues at coordinate 132,089 of JAOTOM010003440.1, forward strand.
GCCGGTAGGTGGCGCTCATCACGCCGGTAACGGGCGTGTCGTCTCTGGGTGGGGCGTCACGCGGGTGGTGGCCGTGTAATGTTGGGGTGGGGCGTCACGCGGGTAGTGGCCGTGTAATGTTGGGGTGGGGCGTCACGCGGGTAGTGGCCGTGTAATGTTGGGGTGGGGCGTCACGCGGGTAGTGGCCGTGTAATGTTGGGGTGGGGCGTCACGCGGGTGGTGGCCGTGTAATGTTGGGGTGGGGCGTCACGCGGGTAGTGGCCGTGTAATGTTGGGGTGGGGCGTCACGCGGGTAAGTGGCCGTGTAATGTTGGGGTGGGGCGTCACGCGGGTAGTGGCCGTGTAATGTTGGGGTGGGGCGTCACGCGGGTAGTGGCCGTGTAATGTTGGGGTGGGGCGTCACGCGGGTAGTGGCCGTGTAATGTTGGGGTGGGGCGTCACGCGGGTAGTGGCCGTGTAATGTTGGGGTGGGGCGTCACGCGGGTAGTGGCCGTGTAATGTTGGGGTGGGGCGTCACGCGGGTAGTGGCCGTGTAATGTTGGGGTGGGGCGTCACGCGGGTAGTGGCCGTGTAATGTTGGGGTGGGGCGTCACGCGGGTAGTGGCCTGTAATGTTGGGGTGGGGCGTCACGCGGGTAGTGGCCGTGTAATGTTGGGGTGGGCGTCACGCGGGTAATGTCCGTGTAATGTTGGGGTGGGGCGTCACGCGGGTAATGGCCGTGTAATGTTGGGGTGGGGCGTCACGCGGGTAGTGGCCGTGTAATGTTGGGGTGGGGCGTCACGCGGGTAGTGGCCGTAATGTTGTGGTGGGGCGTCACGCGGGTGGTGGCCGTGTAATGTTGGGGTGTGGCGTCACGCGGGTAATGGCCTTAATGTTGGTGGGGCGTCACGCAGGTGGTGGGGCGTCACGCGGGTGGTGGCCGTGTAATGTTGGGGTGTGGCGTCACGCGGGTAGTGGCCGTGTAATGTTGGGGTGGGGCGTCACGCGGGTAATGGCCGTGTAATGTTGGGGTGGGGCGTCACGCGGGTGGTGGCCGTGTAATGTTGGGGTGGGGCGTCACGCGGGTAGTGGCCTGTAATGTTGGGGTGTGGCGTCACGCGGGTAATGGCCGTGTAATGTTGTGGTGGGGCGTCACGCGGGTAGTGGCCTGTAATGTTGGGGTGGGGCGTCACGCGGGTAGTGGCCGTGTAATGTTGTGGTGGGGCGTCACGCGGGTGGTGGCCTGTAATGTTGGGGTGTGGCGTCACGCGGGTAATGGCCGTGTAATGTTGGGGTGGGGCGTCACGCAGGTGGTGGGGCGTCACGCGGGTGGTGGTCGTTAATGTTGGGGTGGGGCGTCACGCGGGTAGTGGCCGTGTAATGTTGGGGTGGGGCGTCACGCGGGTAGTGGCCGTGTAATGTTGGGGTGTGGCGTCACGCGGGTAATGGCCGTGTAATGTTGTGGTGGGGCGTCACGCGGGTAGTGGCCGTGTAATGTTGGGGTGGGGCGTCACGCGGGTAGTGGCCGTGTAATGTTGTGGTGGGGCGTCACGCGGGTGGTGGCCTGTAATGTTGGGGTGTGGCGTCACGCGGGTAATGGCCGTGTAATGTTGGGGTGGGGCGTCACGCAGGTGGTGGGGCGTCACGCGGGTGGTGGTCGTAATGTTGGGGTGGGGCGTCACGCGGGTGGTGGTCGTGTAATGTTGGGGTGGGGCGTCACGCGGGTGGTGGTCGTGTAATGTTGGGGTGGGGCGTCACGCGGGTGGTGGCCGTGTAATGTTGGGGTGGGGCGTCACGCGGGTGGTGGGGCGTCACGCGGGTAGTGGCCTGTAATGTTGGGGTGGGGCGTCACGCGGGTAGTGGCCGTGTAATGTTGGGGTGTGGCGTCACGCGGGTAATGGCCGTGTAATGTTGGGGTGGGGCGTCACGCGGTGGTGGGGCGTCACGCGGGTAGTGGCCGTGTAATGTTGGGGTGGGGCGTCACGCGGGTAATGGCCGTGTAATGTTGGGGTGGGGCGTCACGCGGGTAATGGCCGTGTAATGTTGGGGTGGGGCGTCACGCGGGTAATGGCCGTGTAATGTTGGGGTGGGGCGTCACGCGGGTAGTGGCCGTGTAATGTTGGGGTGGGGCGTCACGCGGGTAGTGGCCGTGTAATGTTGGGGTGGGGCGTCACGCGGGTGGTGGCCGTGTAATGTTGGGGTGGTGGCGTCACGCGGGTAGTGGCCGTGTAATGTTGGGGTGGGGCGTCACGCGGGTAATGGCCGTGTAATGTTGGGGTGGGGCGTCACGCGGGTGGTGGCCGTGTAATGTTGGGGTGGGGCGTCACGCGGGTGGTGGCCGTGTAATGTTGGGGTGGGGCGTCACGCGGGTGGTGGCCGTGTAATGTTGGGGTGGGGCGTCACGCGGGTGGTGGCTGTGTAATGTTGGGGTGGGGCGTCAATTCCTTAGGTGAAATCCAAATCGCTCCGGCTCGCGTTACGTGAGAGGCCCTCCGGCGCGCGTGTTGGCACGGCAGAATGTATCGCGGGTGATGAATGCTATTTTGTTATTCGGGAAAGTCGAACTGGCACCACGAATTCTCACGAAGAACTTCTGATATTCATGTAGACTCGCATCATGACTGGGCGCCCTTAACGCTCTTCAGCCTCCCTTCAGCCTACAGCGATCATCAGGTGTGCAGGCGCCCCAAATCAGCTTTTCGATCCTGTACGTGTACAGCGTGTACACCATTTCCCTGCAGGCTGATAGTGTAGCCGACGTTGGTGTTGTTTCTGTGCCGAGCAGCGGACCAACCGGCGGACCAGACGCCGCAGCAGCATTCCTGTGACGTATGTGCGTGGACGTTCTCTGACGAGGCGGACCTCAAGCAGCACGTGGCGTCACACGCGTCGTCCCATGGTCACGCCCACATCTTGGTACGTGGCGCTTACCTGTCGCTGGTGATGTCGTCACCTGCCGCCTGGCTCGTGGTTTACTACTGCTAAATGGTGGCATGCATGGTAATGAAATATTTGTCCTCGGTATTCCAACGCCTAATTATGATGTACATTGTACACATACTAGGACTACCGCATTTATGTGTTCCATGGATTATTACGCACAAAGCTGAAGTCACTTCGCCTGGCATTGAGCTAACGAATCTTGATTTACACCGCTCATATTTGGTGACCCTAACTTCCATTGCGGTTGCATTATTTCGCTATACAGTTTTTTCAACGTCATGATGTACGGCTGTTCGCACCGTACTACGCTGTATATTCTCCATGATTGTATGGGCCACGAGGTAGCCCATTGCTCCGCCGTGCCGAGTTCATTGGATCGGGAGTGCGTCCTCCTCCCTTCAGTGAATGTTACTCTGCTGATGAGTGTCGTCCCTCTCACCGATGAGTGTCCCCGTTCCACTGGCGGGTGTCGCCGATGAGTGCCGTTGGTGTCGCAGGAGAGCACCCAGCCAAACCAGCCCGAGCCGCTGCTGCTGCCGTCAAAGACGTCACAGGTCATCTACGTCACCTACCAGAACCCGGCCGATCCGTCCACCGTGCAATTTGTGGACGGCACCCAGTCAGAAGTCAGTCGGCAGTCGTATATGTCGCCAGCCCAATGTCTGTCTCGCTCACACGACGCGTCTCGATCACCCGGCGTTTATGTCTCGCTGATCTAGCGTCTGTATCTCACTGACCTGGTGCCTCTCTCAAAGAGATACACTCGCTTATGGACACGTCTGCCTTACATGGCATTACGTGGACTGGTACGCAGTGTGTAGCATCCGCGGCAGGTTGTGCCTCTCACAGAGATACACCGTCACTCATGGACACGTCTGCCTCACATATCATTACGTGGACTGGTACGCAGTGTGTGGCATCCGCGGCAGGTTGTGCCTCTCTCACAGAGATACACCGTCACTCATGGACACGTCTTCCTCACATGGCATTACGTGGACTGGGACGCAGTGTGTGGCATCCGCGGCAGGTGGTGCCTCTAATACACCGTCACTCATGGACACGTCTGCCTCACTATCATTACGTGGATTGGTACGCAGTGTGTGGCATCTGCGGCAGGTTGTACCTCTCTCACAAGATACACCGTCACTCATGGACACGTCTGCCTCACATATCATTACGTGGACTGGTACGCAGTGTGTGGCACCAGTGGGAATCTCGCCGATGCCACATGATTCACTGTTGGTATTTCCGTCCGTGGCGATGTTCTTTGTGACGGTGTCCGCGTGACCGGGCACGTGATGCTGATTCTGTGTGGACGCCGATGACGCGGTCTCGCCGGCAGGACGGCGGACAGACGGTCCACCTGTCGGCCGACAGCGAAGTTCTACTCGAGGACGCCGCCGCTGGGGTGGTGCAGCTGGCCGCCAACAAGGGTCTGGTGACGGCCGAGGGCACCCGCACTTTGGAGCTCACTACCGACGACGGCCGGCGGATACAGGTGAGGTGCAGGTCACTGGGACGGCCGGCGGATACAGGTGAGGTGCAGATCATTGGGACGGCCGGCGGATACAGGTGAGGTGCAGATCACTGGGCCGCATGTTGATACAGGTGAGGTGTAGGTCACTGGGACGGACGGCGGATACAGGTGAGGTGCAGGTCACTGAAACGCATGGCGATACAGATGAGGTGTAGGTCGATGGTGGTACAGGTAGGGTATATGTCACATGGTGGGTGTGGTATGTCAGACGTAGGTCACATGGTGGTACAGGTGGGATATGGGTCACATGGCGGTACAGGTGGCGTGCCAGGTGTAGGTCATGCGACGATGCGGGTAGGGTGTAGGTCACATGACGATTCAGGTGGCATGTTAGGTCATATGGCGATATGGGTGAGGTGTAGGCCATTTGGCGATACGGGTGGGGTGTAGGCCACATGGTTGTACAGGTGGTATGTCAGGTGTTGGTCACATGGCGATAAGTCACATGGTTGTACAGGTGGTATGTCAGGTGTTGGTCACATGGCGATAAGTCACATGGTTGTACAGGTGGTATGTCAGGTGTTGGTCACATGGCGATAAGTCACATGGTTGTACAGGTGATATGTCAAGTGTTGGTCACATGACAACAGGTCACATGGTTGTACAGGTGGTATGTCAGGTGTAGGTAATGTGGCGATGTGGGTGCAGCATAGGTCACACGGCGATACGGGTGCGGCGCCAGGCCTAGGTCACAATAGGGTGCAAATGGGGCGTAGATCACGCGACAATGCAGGTTCAGTGTCAGGTGTCACACGGCAATACAGGTGGGGCCATTCAAATGTGCTTGAATTCATATCTCGCTAGAAGGGAGGGCATGAGCCCAAGACATCAACATAATTTATGGCATCGGAAAAGGTTAGCGATCTTGCGCATACAAATGACGATAAAGATGAAAGTTGTGAGCAAGACATTTCCATGATGTTTGGGGCATGTCACATGATGCATTAGGTGAGATGTAGAATTTGGTGACATGGCAAATCAATGGGTGGGTGTCTGGTGTCAGTGATACATTATTCGTGAAATAGGGTGGAATATACCACTTTCTGAACACTGAATTGACATCCCTCCCAACTGAGTATCGACATCGTGCTTCGTAATGAGTCGTTATGAGGTCTTCATACCTAATTTATAACAGTACCTTGTTGATAAATATCATGTTGATGCTGTTGCATGCTGAATATCATGTTATTGCAGATTGTGATGCACGAACATCTCTTAGCACAAATCCTGGCTTACCTATGATGTGGTCTGTTGTACAATATCAATTGATAATTATAGGTATTTTGTATCATTATCAATAAAATAGTTACCCTAAATTAGGTATCTTGAAACAAAGGAAAAAGGTGCATCTAGGAATATGCTGTTGGATCAAAATTGTGTTTGAAGAACTTATAACTTATGTTAAGGGACATCATTTCCATGGCAAATTTCGACATCCTACTGTACTCTGTTCGACATCTCACCCCTAACGAAAAACCATTATTTTAACACTGTCTGGTGTGGGTGGTTTGAACAGTGATTCGGCGTTTCCCCCACATCCAGCGCCTTCACAATGTTCCATGTTCGAAGGCATGGAGCTTTGGAAACACCAGGCAGTGCTACCATATGCACAACTACATTCCCAGCCAGTGCTTTCGTATGCACAGAGTTCTGATATGCACAGAGCCACGTTTGCGTTCAATGCGCTTTGAACCATAGGCCTCATTTGTCCGGCACCGTTCATGGCGCCTTAGACTAATTAATTGTGGTCGTCCACTGTGGCTACATCTTCGCCTATTTACAAAGAAAAATAGTGAAATGATATATTTACTTCCGGGAGTGTGCTGGCAGCGCGCATCTGCAATTTTGAAGTTAAGACAAAGTTCACTATTTTCCGACTGATTTGATCTGATTTCCAGGTTGCATCATTTCATGGAACTGGGTTATTTTGTTTAACAAAGTCGCAATTGTGCAGTTTTTTTAAATAGCAAATTCTCAGCTTTTTATCTTTGCCGTTGCAAGACTTGGAGCTTGTCCATTGTCTGATGCAGTCTGGTCCATCGTCCGAATTGTCGGACAGACGTCGCTGTGTTCTAATCGGGTCGCCTCAGTACAGGTCAGGTCGTGGTGAAGATCACGGCTCAGGTCTGGCCGTCGTCATCTGTGGGGCCGTGTCCTCAGATCACGCTGCACGACGACAAGAGCGACCTGGAGCCGGCGGAGCTGGCCGCCGCCACGTCTGCCGCATCGGCCGGCGCCGGCGGCGACACCCTGCTGGTGGTGCCATCTGTGGGAGACGAGGCCAACCAGTCGGTGGTGGTGCCATCTGTGGAGGCCGACTGCAATCAGCCGGAGGTGAGTATGCTGGTGGTGCCACCTGTATAGGACAACGTAAGCCAGTGAGAGTGGGGATACCGAGTCGTTGATGTGTGCTCGATGTGTTCGGGCTGTGTGCTGGAATTCAACTTTTTGTAGAGGGGAGAGCATAGAGAATACCCCTGATGGCAGAAATTGGTGATGACTGGTATTGCCAGATGAACACTGCATCTGCCGACACAGTCGTGATGGCGCATATGCCAGGAATCTAGTATGGTAAAAAAGCAACAGTCACTACAATTGTATGTTGTGAAGTTTGATGAGAATCAATTCAGAAGTCAAAACTGTCTGCAGGAGGTTAACACAAGTTCCTGATAGGTGTCGTTTTCCACGTCAATTTAGGAATTCAAGATCATTGTGCCCAGGTCTGGTGCCAGATATTGTTGAGGTTGTGACATGCATCCTTTTCAGATTAAAGTGTTTGAATGGTGACATCGGGTGTACTACAACACAATTCGATGCGGATTTTTTTCATGAGGTTACTGTGGCCAGTTTGATTATGTTATGGCAGGGCTCGTTTAAACTTGAATGTGTATGGGAAGGAGTCTCCCCGAAGTCTCGGAATATATTGATTCGATTTCAAAACTGGACAGCTCAAGTGAATTATACTAGTTTAATCTACACCTTTAGAATGCCAAAATGTCGAATTTTCGCAATGGCGAAGTCAGGAGGGAAAGCAATAGGGTAAGTTGATACAACTATTCTGAACTTTTTTTTGTATTTGACATTGGCAATATCGTACACTAATGAGTATAAGTCATTTTTAATTGTCCAAGACACCATTTGACTTCCATGCAAACACATATAAAACAGGCATTGTGTAGCCAGAAAACTAAGGAGGCATAGGTATCATTTGTTGTTTGTGTCTGGTTCTTCTTTGCGGTCAGTGCTACAAGTGTCTATTATTTTGTCATTCTCACCTAAAGTCAATGCTTACCCGTGAGGTTTATGAAGAGAGACATCGCCGGGGAAATACTAGGGCAGATCCAGTGAGACCTGAGTGGGAAAGTTCTGCAATCATTGGCGATTGGGAATATCTCTTGACTGTCACTGCCTGCGATTTAGTCTAATTGTGTGACCTGATTTACAACTTCCCTCATTGCTGTGCAAATGGCGCAGCGTCAACGTTGTCGCGTCACTGCTTGTGGTGGATTGAACAGTAGGGTGTGTCACATTGGGGGTTTTTCCTTTGGATTACATTTGGATAGCGATAAAAACATGCGTAAGGGCTTAAAGTTATGAGAAAAGTACAAAAAAACGAATTAAATCGGTTTTACCTTAGGCGCACAGCCGATTTGTGAAGAGCATGTCGGCTCCAGCCCGCCAGCCACGCGTCACATGCGATTCTCGCCCCACCGGCCGCACCGACGATGCTGCGTCGCGGCGCCCGGCGTGACTGCCGTAGAGGCGAAAATCGCCTTCTATTGACGGCCTAGCGGAGGTGCGGTCGCGCCGCTGCTTGCCATTACAAACTACTCTGTCGACCAGAATTCGGTTCCGATGCAGGCAGTGCATAATATATATTTTTTTAAATCCTAGTTATATGAGTTATTAAGCAATAACACGCTTGCCACCATATTACCTTCCAAAATCAGATTGGTACTGTACCTAAGTAGTTTTAATGTTCTTGATATTTATTATTGTTCAGCGAAGCCCGATTGTAAACAAATCATATTGCATTTAAGTTATCTGGTCTGGAGAAGGTATTTTAGACCGATATATCGCAGTGAAAAGAGGTAACATGCCACCATTCAAATCGGGCAGACGGGGCAGACAAAAACAGCATTTTCTTATCGGCCACCCAAGTGATCTGAGACGCAATGTGCTGCCCACAAGGAAGGACGTGGTCAACTATGTACGTAAATTACGCACAGACCTGGGTAATGAGCACAATGACGGCAACTTTCCGGTTCGCACCGCATTTAAATCGGCTGCCGAGACGCTCCGGGACATTTGGACAATGGAGGATATTCCAGTGGTTTCAGATCGAAGGATAGAAACAATGATAGAACTGTGCTATTCAAAATGGCGCAGCAGCTCCAAGAACACACTCAGGGTTACTGCCCTGGATTCGCTCCATCAGTGGTTCGACAAAGTTCTTGACATAGCAATCTGCAAGTACACTATAAGAGATGATTTCACGATGGACTGCGCCTTTGCAAAAGAGCATAAAGTACCGGCATTGGAAAGACCGTACCTGTACGATCAGCGGGGCCCGAGGAAACTGCAAATTGGATCGGTGGATAGAAAAGAGAGTACGCGAAGACAGAAACGGAAATGCCGATGGGACACACTAAAAAAACAGGAATCAGAACCAAAGAAGAGCAAAGCAGACGACATATAAGACAAAGAAAGTGCAGAGCTCTGTTCAGATCCTCAACAACTTTCCGAAGATGACGATTGAGCTGATCGTAACCAGAGAGAATCTGAAGACGAATTTGAAGCCGATCTGCCCACTACTGACGTGAATACAGATGTTTTGGCAGAGTCTGCTTTGGTAGCAGATCGGTACGGAATATCGAACAGAGCAGCGGCTGCCCTCATAAATGCGTACCAGGTGGATATAGGACGGTTAACCAAGGATAGTACCTCCACTGTTGTTGACGCCAAAAAAACTGTGGAGGGCTCGAAGAACCGCCAGACAGAATGAAGCAAGTGCAAGAACAGAGAATATCCTGCAAGACGGATTGACTGCGCTGTATTTTGATGGCCGTAAGGATGCGACCCTGGTAACCGACACCAATATGCGCGGCAAGTTGGAAATTCAGGAGGAGCACTATGTAGTATTATCCGAGCCGAATGATCAGTACCTTACCCATTTTACGCCTGTATCAGGAAAATCAGCTGATATCCACAGGGAACTCGAATCGATAGCGTGTGAGTACGGGGCAGGTGTGAAAGTGCTAGGCTGCGATGGGTGCGCTGTAAACACTGGGGTGCATTCGGGTGTTTGCCGACGCTTCGAACTTCAAAGAGACAAAGCTGTGCATTGGTTCGTTTGCATGTTACATGCCAATGAAATGAATCTGAGAGAGCTTTTCAAGACTGTCGACGGCATTACCACCGGTCCTAGATCATTCAGCGGGAATTTAGGCAAACATCTATCGGCGGACGTTGAGAATATGCCACTTGCAGATTTTGAGCTAGTCTCGGGGAAAGTAACTGAACTGAATGGAACCATGGCGGCTGACCTCAGTGCGGATCAGAAGTTGTTGCATAAGCTTAGCATTGCAGTGCAAGATGGCGCTGTACCCGAAGACGTCGCTCGTGCAAAGCCAGGACCCGTCAACCACGCGCGATGGTTGACCCTCGCATGCCGCATACTTCGCTTGTATGTGGCAACCACAAGACCTTCAGCCGCCCTGCGCCGTCTCGTCAAGTTCATCGTCAACCACTATGCGCCCATGTGGTTTTTGATTAAGAGCCACTTTCACTGCACAGAAGGTTCAAAAAACCTCTATGAATCAGTCCGGCTGCTAAGAACGCTCGACGCAGAGGATCAAGTGATCGTCAGTCCAGTCATCCAGCGCAACGGGTTTTGGGGTCACCCGGAGGAGCTTCTCTTGGCCATGGCAGCTGATACAGACGCTGACATTCGTCAACGGGCGTCGGAGATGATTCTGGGATGTCGACGAAAATCACGAGGGAGGGTGTCCGGTCATACGAGATTCCGAAACTGAATTTCGACGCCACCACATACGTGGACTTGATTGACTGGGACTCTGTGGCTATAACGGAACCACCGCTTCTTCGAGACGTGCCGGATAGTGAGATTGAAGAGCTCGCGGCCTCGCCTATCCTGATAAAGCACTATCCTGTACATACGCAGGCCGTTGAGAGAGCTATTCGGGAGGTAAGCAAGGCGTCAAGCTCCATTGTTGGCCAGACGGCTCGACACGGCTTCGTCTGTGCCCGCCTGACCCACAGAGCGGCACAGCCAAACTTCGCCTCCAAAAAAGACATGAAACTGTAGGCAGTAGTGAAGAACTGTATACTAGTGACAGTGACTTCAGAACCACTGGCTGATCCAGAACTGGCTATTGTTGTCCCGTGGTAGAAACAAAAAGCATTTTGGCCATAAATCGAGTAAAACATAGTTTATGACCCAGTTTCAAATCTTTTGGCGGGGACAATCCCCCCCTTTGCTCCCTGGATCTGCCAGTGATCCGAACTGGTTGTTGACTGGAATTTGCTTGTTTTATTATGCAATCACATCCATGATTGTTTTGTTGACATATGAAAGTTCTTCCGTGCGCCAGGTTTGATTAAATTTGAATTGGCTAATTCGACATACCTAACATTTACCGAATCCGTAGCACCTGATAGTTATAATTTGTTTCCTTCATTTTTGTTATATTGGTAAATGGTTCCCACTGTCAATTTTCCCACATTTCCGTACGAAATTTGCATCTATTGTGTAATATAAGTGGGTGTAACCTTGTCCGAAGTTTCTTTTGCTCCTATTCGTTCATGTGTTCATATGAATTTTACTGGCACCGCCGGAGCTTGCTGGCACTTGCCACTACCATTCTGGCATCGCAAATGTGGTGGCAATAGTCTGTATAGCTATATGCATACTTTAGAACATAATTCTGGACGACAAAGTCGTTTGTAATGCAGAGCACTGAGGGCAGCATGGCCGCTAGGCCGTCAATAGCAGGCGATTTTCGCCTCTACGGCAGTCACGCCGCGCGCCGCGACGCAGCATCGTCGGTGCGGCCGGTGGGGCGAGAATCGCTGTGACGCGTGGCTAGCGGGCTGGAGCCGACATGCTTTTCACAAATCGGCTGTGCGCCTAAGGTAAAACCGATTTAATTCGTGGTTTTTGTACTTTTCTCATAACTTTAGGCCCTTGCGCATGCTTTTATTGCTATCCAAATGTAATCCGCTTCCATCGACACACCCTATTGAACAGGGTAAGTCCCGAATATCCCGCCACCTCCTGGATTCGTCATTGGGAAAGACTTCTGGCTCCGCCACTGCCTGTGGTGCATCATTACCGTTTCTCATTAGTCCACCCGATCATTCCAACTTCCAGATGGCGACGCAAGTGTTACCGCTTTGACAAAAGCGGCCGCATGTTGCCCTTTGTCCTCGCCTGGATACCCCTCACATGATAGACTCAATATAGCAGTGGTAAAATAGTGGTTTCTCGTTAGGTGTGAGATGTCGAAACGAGTGCAGCAGGATGTCGAAATCGCGACGGAAATAACGTGAGTTCAAATACTTGTGAAGTCCTTCAAACCCAGTTTTACGATAATTGAGTACATATGACTATACCCGTTTTGCGTGTTTTTAAAGGTACGTAATTTGGGGATATCAACATCAACGATAACGATACAAATACCTATGCTAGAGACCAGTATTGTATAATATAGCATATCATAGGTAATCTATTTAACTGGAATTGCGCCACGGAATGTTAAGTATCACCATCCTGGATCCGTTATGGTGAGCATAGGTATGATTGTTAGAAGCAAGGCATGAAGACTCCGCAAACACGCGTCAAGAAACACGATGTCGATACATCTTTGGGAAGGATGTCGATTCAGTGTTCAGTAAGTGGTACATTCCACCCTATTTCACGAATAATGTTTCACTGCAATATAGACATTTTTTTTCAAATTATTGTCACTTGAACAGTAAAACAGTGACAATATTAACATGCTGTTCCTAGCTTTCATAACAATATGCCGGGTGGTGCCTCCAAATATTCGCTCCTGGAGCCACCTGTGATGTTGCGAAACAAAGATTTTGGTACGAAGAAAAAAAGAAGTTAAGAAAAGTCATCGAGTTACACTCTTCTATCACGAAGGGTTCGGAAACGGTAGGCGAAAAATCACAGAGGGAGAAGAGCGAAATCCGCCCTCCTACCAGAATAGGTTACACCATAGTTTAAATCAGCTCATCGCACCTAGTGTTAGCTCGCTGGGGCATTCCACGACAGATCGACCAGTGACTTTCACCTTCATCTCTACTCTTCGCCCGCGGCCAATCGGCGTGAGAGATTGGCGACGCTACATGATTCAACGGTCGATGTGTCGTAAAACCAATAACCAAAATCAAATTTTGATGAAAATTGGTTTGTGTGACAATCAAGTACAACGATTTACTTCCTTTGGGAGTAAGCGCCCTATAGAACCGGAGTTTCAGTTTTTCAGTCGCTTCTGCCACGTCCTGTGAGCTGACAAAAATGACAATACGAGTGAAAAATTCGTTCGTCGGGTCGTCGAATGCGTCAGTTGCATCAGCATCTGCTTATGGAAATGTCGCCAGCTTTCTCTTGCTACCGCATGCTCAGAGGTTCCTCCTGCATATTCGGGTGCACTCTTCCTGTGGGACGTGGAAAAATGTCAGTTGCACGGAATCTCAGTGTTCACAGTGATAGCAAATCTTCGTAAATTTAACACGCGCACTGGAGGGGGGGGGGCGAAATCCGCCCACCCTCCGGTTTTTCGTACATAACTCCAGATTTTACCGGTCGATATACACCATTTTTGCGTACCTGCTTAGAAATGACCGGCGCGTCGTTTAAAGCAAGAAAAAACGGAAATCGACCGAAAATTTGTCGAGGGCTGTTAAAGTCAAAACATTTCGTAGCGCCACGCGACAAAAATCGTCGCTGATGCGCTTCCCGTATATTGGCAAAAGGGAAGTGTTCTTGGCAACACTAGCGCCTTGTTTGATGTATATTGTTATGCTATATAGTTTCAAGGTTATGTTAGGTCACCGAGGTCAAGTCAGGTCAAGTTCATGACTGGTTTACGGAACCAAACTTGGTCAACTGGAATGTTGTCATAAATGAAAATGACTGTCATGCGATTGACGTCGCTTTGCATGTTACTCCCTACACATCCTGAAAACTACTGTTCGTCATTGTGTACCTAAGCGTTCCCATACTTTATTAATGTAATTTATTAATGTATCCCATACTTTATAACTTCACCCCTTTCATCGCGAAGCCGATTGCGCCGAGCTGCCCGACGGAGCAGTCGGGCGGGCGGCCAAGTTCCGGTAACTGGAACAGGTAACTGACCTGATAAAGTGCTGCTATATAGGTGACCTGAGGTCAAATTCCGGTTCTAGCATGTGTATTGCATCATTAGTAATGTCCAAAACATTATTGATGCCCATTTTGGAGCATTTAAACACAATCACAGCGATTCATAACAATGACAAGCAAGCCACGCAAAACAATACAATTTTGACATGTGTGACCTCATTTGGCCTTGAAGATATTGACCTAAGGTCATGAAACTTGCACACAATAGAGTTCACTACCGTACCCATCCACCCTGCTAATTTCGTTACTCCAGCTTTAATAGCAGCCGATATCTTAGGGGGTGGAATCCGCCCACTCCCCCTCCAGTGCGCTTAATTTTCAGAGGCCCTCTAGGGCGCGTGTTAACACAACCTGTTGTTATATTGCGCAGTGCATTCATCAGAGAAACGGTGGATTTTGTTAGACTTCGAATGCGACTTTTTAGATCAGGTAGGAGACTATATAAAAATGTAGTGATAATACTAGCATCGTGTTTTGTAGCATCATAAATAAAACAATCTTTGGCACCATATGGTGACCTTGCTCTTCCAATATGTAACAAAGGGACGAATTGTGCATTGGGGGACTGGAATGCTCCCAATGGGCGCCCTGAACCTGATCATGCACAATGAAGGCATAATTTTCGGTGAGGTCCCCGAAAACAAACATTTTTACATAAATTAAGTTGCATCGGACTGTGCTCACCCAGCGCTTATCCCAAGCCTCGTCATCAAATGCTAAATCTTCATCCGTGTCACGATCACAGATTGATCTTCAATAAGCCACGATTCCTTGCTTTCCCGGGCACCTTGCATTCTCGCCGCATGCATTTTTCGTTTTTCATGTTACACACTGCATGCAGCATCAACTCACGGTCAGCCATATCTCGTTGACGAAGTGGCTAGCGCATCAATCATGAGCTTTGTGTTCTGGTGGTATGTAGGCACACATACATTATGAGTCTCACCACTGCCAGCAAGAACACACAAAATATACCAGCCTCAGCGGCGCAATTTTAAAAAGAAAGTTGTGGAGAGTGCTGATATCTTCCGGGTGTAATATATGCAAGCGAAAGCCTGATATCCTCCGGTGCTGGTGACGGCGCGAGACGGCCGACAGTTCCGGCTGGTCACACCCGCCGGTGTCGACCCGGTGTGGCGTGTGACCCCACCTGACCCGCCTGACCTGTCTGACCCGACTGACCGGGTGTGCCCCTGTCACCAGTCGGTGGTGCCGGCGCCGACAGAGGGCGCCACGGTGCTGGTGACGGCGCGAGACGGCCGACAGTTCCGGCTGGTCACACCCGCTGGCGTCGACCCGGTGCAGTTCGCCGCCGAGTACGTGGCCAGCCTGGCTGAGTCCACCGCGCCGCAGCTGGCCGGCTGACGCGGCCGCCGAGCCAGCTGTCAGCTGCTGTCAGCCGACCAGCTGGTGACGAGCTGGTCTTACACAGCTGCTGAACGACCTGTCAGATCGGCCGCCGGACCAGCTGCCGGATCAGCTGCCGGATCAGCTGCCGGACCAGCTGCCGGACCAAATGCCGGACCAGCTGCCACACCAGCCGCCGGACCAAATGCCGGACCAGCTGCCGGACCAGCTGCCACACCAGCCGCCGGACCAAATGCCGGACCAGCTGCCGGATCAGCTGCCGGATCAGCTGCCGGACCAGCTGCCGGACCAGCTGGATTGACACTGCTGTCGAACGGCCCACCCCAGCAGCCGCTCGACTAACTGCCGGATCAGCTGCTCGATCAGCACTAGACCAGTGGATTGAACCAGCTGCAATGGCGTCATCCGCCTGCCGCTGGCTACGGCGACTGACGGGAGGCTGGTGACGATGGTGGAGACCATGATGAAGAGTAGGAGGTCGCGGGCGATGGTCCTGGCCGGGCCACTCTTCCACTGTGTCGCCGGGGGTGATCTCCGCGGCGGAATGGCTGTGAAAGCGCCGCAGGCCGCGGCGCGTGCTGTACCAGGGAACTGCTGCCCTGTGTTGGAGCAGTGGCGATGACGTCGTATTCAGGTGCGTACTCCAGTACACGGTACCAGGGAACTGTTGCCCTGTGTTGTAACCGTGGTAATGACGCCGTATTCAGGTGCGTAGTCCAGTACACGGTACCAGGGAACTGTTGCCCTGTGTTGTAACTGTGGTAATGACGCCGTATTCAGGTGCGTAGTCCAGTACACGGTTGTGATCTTGATATTGTGTTACTTTTGTAGATGTCGTGTGACCGCATTGGTTTCTTGCGCTGTGTCATATTTATGTTGTATTATACCTAGTTATGCTCCGGTATATGTCACGGCGAAAGTAGGACGTTTGCCCTCTTGCGATTGTAACCCATCGGTGCTAAAAGGTGAAACGTTGTCCAGTGGCGTGGAGCGAGGCGCTGTCTGCCTGAACAACTGCTCGTGACAGGTCTCACGTATCGTGTTGAGCATACCTTTGCTTTCCAACAAAACGTGTCATTGTTTTCTTTGCTATACATGTATTCCCAAGCGTTCTGTATGACTGCGATCATACGGTCCTTTTATTTCCAGGGCTGTCGACGAGTCCGCAGCATTCGCTTGTATTACGGTATCATGGTGCAGTCGAGCAAATTTGATATAAGTGTAGTATGTCACGATAAGCACGCAGTTTGAAACGCGTGCACAGTTGCAACCTTCAAGTCTTGTGGCTTGCTTTAAGGTTGAAGGGGCTTCGTCGGAGCCCCAATATTCGTCCCCCACTGAATTGCTTTCTTTACCACCCTCTCTCCTCCGCTCGTGTGTTCTGGCCTGTTCCATGGCTTCTGCGGCCTTATAACCTGAGACCCATGAGCGGATATTATTATGAATACATTGATCAAATAGAGGGCCATGGAAATAAAACATTAATTTGAATTGCTAAAGTACATTTCCAGAATTTAAGAATTCAGGTTCATAATTTAGACTCGAATAACAACAGACCATCTAATTTTATGTCTCAGCGAAGCTTTGAAAAAAGTGTCCGAGGCCGAGACGAGCGCCAGTAGCAACCAAAACGTCTTGTTACTCTTGAAATCCCGGACGAGGGTTACGCAGAGTTGCTGGAAATTCATCGAAATTCTATTAAAACTGATGCATAAAAGATATGCATTCCATATTTACCAAATTAAAAGGAAAATAAGGTAATCGAAAAGCAATGCTTCCATTTTCCCCAATGGCGCATGCATGCGTAGGAGGTTAAAAAAGAGTTAACTGCACAGAGGTTCCAATTATCCGGAAGGGAAGTGAGCGCAAAACAATCATCATGTGGCGGTCAATGGGTGCCAATACACCAGAAAATGGCACCGGAATAGAGTGCTCTGGCTCCGGATCGCCTTCAAAGTGGTATTTTGCGTCTCTAGTATATGTTGAAAAACGAATGCTGCACTTTATCGTACAATCTTCACGCGTGGGCGTCACCACCGCGGGGTACTGGGGGCGTGTCCCTCCAACATGCAAGATTTAACATCGCGCCTATTACGGCGTTATATGGAATGCAACAGTACAACAATGCACATTTCCCAGGTGATCCCAGGTGATTTCCCAGATGCACACAACCCAGGTCCATTCCGTCCTGAAGTGATGAGTGCTGGTTTATCATTGGAGATCAGGGGCCAACAACGAGCAAGACATTCGCCCACATCGTGATCGTCGGTACATGTTTGGACAAGGGGAGGGGTCAAGAGGGTTTCTAGATTATTGTTTCCTTTCAATGTCATAGCCGGGCGCATCGATAAATTCCACGAAGTCGGGGATGCGTCTTCACAACCCCCTTTCCTCCGCGGCTCACCGTGACGACGACCATTGCCCAGACTGCAAACTGCGTAGATGCGTTGAGGATGGACGCCGCATTGCCTTGCTTTCAGGAGCGATATTTAACGCACTCCTAACGTTCCAAGCATGCGCACACTCAAGAGGCCCTAATCCTGATGAGAATTGACTTTCTTTCAGGATTTTAAAACTTAAAAGAGACCAACCGTGGGGATTTTTTATCCGTGTTCTGCCGTTGTTGGTCCAGCCGGCCCTGTCCTCTTCCGCTCAGGTTTGTTTGAAAACAAAATAATAATAAAGACCAATCTTCTCCCCTCACCACTCAACAAAAAGGAAATCGAGGAGCGTTGGCCATCCCTGGCACTTGGGTACGCTCCTGGCCCCAAGCACAGTGCATGCTTCTCTCACACGCCGACGAAATCTCGTCGAAATATGCCAGGTTTAGAAATGTGTTTTCCTCGCAATTGCATGCATTCGTCGCCCGGAATTTCTTAACGTAAATATTTCAGAAGCGATCATGCCCTCTTGGCGACCTCCTGGGTCCGCAACTGACACCTTACCCGTGCGGGCCCTTGACATCGCGGTCTCCATCTCCAGTTAATGCTCAAGATCTGTCCGAGGATCGCCTAGACGCGATGTCGTCACCAGCTACTTCATGGTCACTTCGCTTCCGGTTCAGTATGGACTGCGGAGTGAGGACGTTGCGAGTGCCAATGCCGGCTTCATTGAAAGACACTGGGGTACAATACGTGATGCATTCTCTGGAGGAGCCGAGGGGTATATCCCTCCCCCCGACATTTTTATCGACCTTCACTCTTAACCCCATGGGGTTGATTGGAAGGAGTTGACCTGTGAATTGGTTTGTATCCTCTACCCTGTACCCTTGGTTTCTCCCCGCGATTTATTTGGCCGCTCCTTCGCCGATGTCGGAACAGAACAGAACCCCGAAACAGATCGCGCGCGGGATAACATGGCGTCATCAATGCGCATGCGCAGAATACACTCGCCAGCCTGCAGTCTCGCCGACCGACACTCGTAGGAGCCGGCGTGGACTGGTTGGTGCTGTTGGCGTGTGTCTCGCGTTGAGTGAGCGTGCCTATTTCCCCCACGTGCGCACCCTTCCGGATCCGTGTGGTCTGTGAGTGTTCTTTTTAGGATAAGACACCACTAGAGAAACTCGGATGCCTTCCGACTCTGAAGAAGCGAGGGTGGCAGGTAAATGTGCGATGTCAAGTTTAAGCCGGTAAGGTACCTATTGTTTTGGTGCATGCCGTGCAAGTTGCGATAACAGTTAGAAAGGAGGGTTATCACAGGCCTATTCTCATATTATGATACATGTTTTAAGTTGAAATAAGATTTCATGTATTGATCTTTGTACATCCTGGACTGTCTCATAAGCGATTTTCTGAAAACCGGGGTCGTCTCCTCAGCTCAGCCAGGCCGTGAGGTAGTGACGTCACCGGAGCACCGCGGAGAGGCTGCGGAGCACTGACTGGGGAGGGGAAGGGGATGGGGAACCAACGGCGGGAAATCGTTGAGCAGTTTGCTTGTCTAGGTTCACCTGGTGCAAATGTAGCTACTTCAGCTCGGGGGCGGATCCAGATATTTTGATCTCTGGTATATCGTGTGGAAAGGTGTCATTTGCCTGGAGGGATATCATTGATTGAGACAGTTCGAGGGGATGCATACTCGGGGTCCCTGAAGGGGCTCATTTTCTACTGGTAGAAGCAACTTTGGCTGAATAATTCGTGGATGGGCCAGGTGCACTCGAGTGACCCTGGAGGGGCACATCTTCTGATGTGGGACAGGTTCCCCCATGCCCTGTTTGATCTGTGGTATTATTGTGCTTTAAGGTGTTCTCGTGACAAGTTGTATGCACATTTTACCTCCATAAAGCAAACAAATTGGGTAGGTTAGTTTAGGTTTGTAAGTTTGAAAATTGTTCTTTTTTCTTTAAAAAATCAAAAACATTTTGTAAATTGTTTTTCTGCAAGAGCAGGTTAGGTTATGTTGGGTTAGGCTTTTAATTTTGAATATTTTAACATACTTCAAACATTTTCTTCTTTTCATTTATTTTCTCCAGAGGGAGAAATTTTCTCCAGGTTGTAAATTTGCAGTTTGAGGTAATTTCTGATTTTTGGGGGACTCTGTAATACAATGTTTATGAATGTGCTGAACATGTGACCACTCATTTCCTCTGCAAATGCATACTTTTCAATTGGGAGGAAAAATAACACCCAAAAAGAGGCTTGGAGTTTGGTAATGTAGCACAAAAGAATGATGTTCAAAATAAGAAAAAGATGCAACATAACCTTACCTGACTTACCTTCCATGCAAGAAAGGAATATTTTAATTGAAAATTTCCAAACTTTTTGTTCTCAAACATTTTCAAACTAAAGAAACCTAACCTAAGCTAGCTTGAACTTTTTTTTGAAGAAAATAATCCCTAATTTGCATTTTTTGGGGTGAAAATTTGTCCAACTTTTAACAAAAACCCAACCTAACCTAACTTAACCAAACTTAACCCCTTCATATGCTTCATGGAGGTAAAGTGTATCTAAAACTTGTCTTGTGGTTACATTAAACTGCAATAATACTGGTTAGGCTAGGTTATGTTATGTTGCTTTTTGAAGCATTGTTTTATGGGTATATTTGCAGTTTGAGGTAATTTATGATTTCTTGGAGTTTCTTTTTCTAATGCAATGTTTATGAATGTGGTGAACATGATGTGACTGCTTGTTTCCTCTTCAAATGCATACTTTTTAGTTGGAAGGCAAGATAACACACAAAGGCACTTGGAGTTGGGTAATATAGCATAAAAAGTAATTTTCAAAATTAAGATAAAATGGTGTAACATAACCAAATAAACCGGATGACTGGAAATGGAGTCTATTTGATCAGATATTAGCAAATGAATTTGTACCTAGCTAGTTATAGGCAGGTGTCTTGACACTTCATGAGGTGGGTATGGTAACAAATATGTCTTGATGTATCAAGTTTGCAAGGAAATATCACCTCTTGGTTCAACTAAGAGTGACAGTGGAAGATTGGCCAACATTTTGCTTCCCCTGGGATTCTCTTTAATCTGGTGGATTCAGGGATATTGTGAGATGGTGGGTTGGGTTGGATGTCAATTATTGACACCTATTTTGCCCCCAAAAATATGTTGTTATTCTTCTCTTCTTGTTTTATCATACAGGTAATTTAGTGCAAACAAGCAGGTGATAAATATCCAATACTCTGTTTTTAAAGCCTGTGGCATTTTGCAGTTGTCTTACAGTACAAAGCCATGTTGTATACTCAGTTCCATGTCCCTAGCCTACCTATTCCATTATGATTATTGGTTGGGACAAACAGTAAACAAACAGTACACTACACTACAATTTGATCACTAAATTGATCACTAAATTGCTACACTAAATAAGTTCCATTTTTATAGAACTGGGAATTATAAATATATTTAGTATTGAAACTGCCTCTTGCTATTTTTCATACAGGATGGTGTCCACTTATGCTGTGGAAGAATGTCTTCCATAATGTTCAGATACCAGGGGATGCAATCCTATCAAGCCAGTAGGAACAGAAATTCCATCCTGCAGCATAGCACTACACCAGCGAAAAAGAACGTCTGTAGTATGTTGTTTGTTGAGTGTGAAGTTTCAAGCCCCTCCCTTCCATTCGGGGACAAGTGGTCTAGTGGTAAGATGCTCGTCTCACAATCGAAAGATTGTGGGTTCGAGTCTCACCTGTTGCTACTCTTCGCCCGCGACCAATCGGCGTGAGAGATTGGCGACACTATATGACAACGGTCGACGTGTCGTAAAACCAATAACCAACCATCCCTTCCATTCTTGCCATGCCAATTCCCACCTGGTATCTGTTTCAACCATTATCATTAAACCTTGTAGAAAGGTAGGTGATCATTTTCAGGACAATGACTGGAGCTTGATGGCCAGATCCCAGGTCGCACCTGTTTGCCAGGCCTCCTGACCCGGCTTTTGTGTTCTGCAGATGGCGAGGATCCGGAGGAGGAGGAGGTGGCCGAGGAGGAGAGGTCACACGACTCTGAGAACCAGCAAGTATGTCACCAGGTCACCTGGCTGGTGGTCCATAATGTGACCCACAGGGGCACAACAGTCCGACGTGACCCTGGGAGGGGCTTCAGCGGTCTGTCTGCTTCCGTCGTTAGACATCCTCCGCTCTGATATACTTATATATAGTAGCATCATATAATGTATGATGACACAGTTTGTAAAGTCTTTATTTCCAATTTACTTTCCCTTATTTAGGAAGGTTCGTAAAGAACACTCAATCATGTGACACTGTAAGATAAAAACCTTTTGCCAAACATCATATCTAGTTGGTTATTTGAGTTTTAGGGCGCATCGACTCGGTTCGGTCATTTAGCGCCCATTACATCATATCTAGATGGTCACAACATTCCAATTATTCCCATGTTGTGACAGATCTTCATACAATTTATATTTATACTGTAATATGTGCATGCATCTGGATTCATGTGATGCATACAATTTAATAAGCACGGTAATACACGCAGTTCAAAGAGGCGGCTTATGCTTCTTATGAACTATGATAACCTTTCATCGACGCCTGGCGTTTTCCCGACCGCACATTTATGATTTTTGATGTACATTGCTTCAAGCAAGTTAGCAATTTCCACCGCCATGCAAGTGTCCTTGTTTACCACCCGGCTGTTAGAAAGTCTGCTAGAAACCTCTCCTCATGTCTGGCCTTAGCGAATATATTTTGCAATTTCTGATGCGATAATTACTTTTTCTGCTCCCGCCTCGTCCCACAGTAAGATAGGCATTGCTAGACCCAGAATTATTAGTACATTGATGACGTGTTCAGTCAATACAGACGGTGCACAGTACACACTGATAGCGATTGTTTCAAGGAAAGCTTGAAGTGTTGAGCTGTGGCCAGGAGTGCAGCCAAGACGTGCATAGCGTCATCGGCGTTGCTAGGCGACGTCACGTATGTTTTTCTGCCATGCCGTGCCTGCTGTTACAGACAATGTATGCGTCCAGAACAACGGACGTGTCACTTTGTATATGCTAAGGGGGCCACTGGCTCCTTGAATCAATGATTTGGCCCCCACATTCAATTATTTGCCCCCCACACAACACAACCAGATTAAAGCTTAACCATTGGGTCTATGGGCGTATACTAGATACAAATAGTTTTCGAGGCAGCTTTGGCAATCAAAAAGGTCATTTGGCCACCCCAACGAACTTCATCAAGGACACCCATGTGGAGCAATATATTCTGTTCAGTGTAGCAATGCATTTGTCTGTCCTTTCTGTGTGCAGGAGGAGGAGGACGACAATTTCGAGCCTGCTGGAAAGAAACGCAAGAAGGGAAAGAAGAGGAAAGCGAGAGATGACAAGAAGAGTAAGAAGAAGAAGAAGAGGAGGAAGGCTGACAGCGATGTGAGTGCAGTAGCTGGTAGTGCTGTATGTGGTAGCTGGTATATAGAAGTCCGAGTCAAGCTCATTGGGGGGGGGGGGGAGGGTTGATGCTGAGTTGCCCACTTCTGAAGTGGTCACTGATTTATAGCAGGCCAACTACTCTGATATTAATCATATGAAAATGGGATTTCCTCAGTGTTTTGTCATGCCATTTTCGTTTCAAGAGCAATGTGAATTTGCATCCAGGTATTTGCAATGACACCATAGACGAACTCTACATTGTAGTTGTCCTTAAAGGATGAACTGTCAAGATGCTTTGGTTGCAAACGTTGGCATTAGAACGCACTGAATGTTCAATATTCACATGCATACTTCTTGAAATAAAAGTGACTGCAAACAACTATGGCAGTGTCTTACTTGCCATAAAAAATGCAGATGAGTATTGATAGTTGCGTGAGACTTCCACTGGCCCATTTGTGGCGCCGTCGATGGCGTGTTTTTACGCCAAATACCCCTAAAAATGAGGCCGATTTAGCCGGTCGCACTGAACTTGAGATCGGACGATGTGGTGGTGTGGGCACTAATGTGGCGCACTGGCATCGGCCGTCGCGCCGGCTCAGCAACCGATGCGGCTGTGCGCCGGACTGGTGGCCTGACTACCAGACGTGCGCTGGACTGGACGTCTGACTACCAGCCGTGCGCCGGACTAGTGGCCTGACCACCAGCCGTGCGCCGGACTGGTGGCCTGACCACCAGCCGTGCGCCGGACTAGTGGCCTGACCACCAGCCGTGCGCCGGACTGGTGGCCTGACCACCAGCCGTGCGCCGGACTGGTGACCTGACCACCAGCCGTGCGCCGGACTGGTGGCCTGACTACCAGCCGTGCGCCGGACTGGTGGCCTGACTACCAGCCGTGCGCCGGACTGGTGGCCTGACCACCAGCGTGCGCCGGACTGGTGGCCTGACTACCAGCCGTGCGCCGGACTGGTGGCCTGACTACCAGCCGTGCGCCGGACTGGTGACCTGACCACCAGCCGTGCGTCGGACTGGTGGCCTGACTACCAGCCGTGCGCCGGACTGGACGTCTGACTACCAGCCGTGCGCCGGACTGGTGGCCTGACCACCAGCCGTGCGCCGGACTGGTGGCCTGACTACCAGCCGTGCGCCGGACTAGTGGCCTGACCACCGGCCGTGCGCCGGACTGGTGGCCTGACCACCAGCCGTGCGCCGGACTGGTCGTCTGACTACCAGCCGTGCGCCGGACTGGTGGCCTGACCACCAGCCGTGCGCCGGACTGGTGACCTGACCACCAGCCGTGCGCCGGACTG